>JAKJMR010000517.1:2457984-2469530 GCA_024449315.1 Daboia siamensis | reverse complement strand
CATGGACATCTTTCCTCCAGGCCTTCCTGTCTTCTACCATCTTCTGGAGTCCATTTAGGCTCACGCCTACTGCTTCAGTGACTCCATCCAGCCACCTCATTCTCTGTTGTCCCCTTCTTCTCCTGTCCTCAGCCTTTCCCAGCATTAGGCTCTTCTCCAGTGAGTTCTTCCTTCTCATTAGGTGGCCAAAGTATTTGAGTTTCAACTTCAGGATCTGGCCTTCCAAAGAGAGGAAGACTATATCATTATATATTAATATGAAAGCAAGCATAAATTTTACTATAGCTACTTTCTCAAGTATTGGATTGCAGTCATGCACGTGTGTTTTGTTACCAATGAATAAACAGATTTCATTTTATGTGATACAGTATCACAAAAGAAGCTACTGCAATCAACTTTCAAAAAGACATTGCTTCACCTCATATTGATCAAATCAGTTGCTCCTTTTTACTTTTTTTATTTAATGCACATTACTGAGCTCCAGCCATTGCAACCCATTGAGAAATTATGTGTGTCTAATAATCTGTATCAGAAGGATTGTGATCGCAACCACATGCTGTTATGGATTGGTTCCATCTCATTCAGTTTATCAGTGATACGTAATGTAAGCTGGGAATGGTGTTTGCATTACTAATATGATTCAGTCCTAGCTCCTTTATATTTTGCTTTGTTTTCGCTTTTATATTTGAAAAAATAAAATCTGCAAAGCTTCAAAGGCTATAAGGTTCACTTTGAAGAAGAAAATTAAATAAAAAATGTAAACAAAGTGTAATTGGGTAAACATCTAAAAATGTCACAATGAAGCATCTGCACTGAGTTCAGGAAAGGAAAATGCTTTATGTGGAGATCCCTATAATAAGTGAAGTATAATTTTTCTATCATCCTGTCAATAGATACCAGAATATTATTTTCATATCAATAAATTTACCTTTCTTAATATTAAGAACAAAGAACACAAATCAGCATTAAGTTCATGCAGAAGCAAGATTCATCCTGCATCCAACATGACATACCAGTATTATCATTATTTAGAATGCCTTGCTTTTACTAGTAAGAGATCCTTTTCACCTTTATATAAAGGCAGATCAGTCAGATCAATCCTGCACTCAATGAGATGACAGATCACACAGCGTGACTGCCCTTACAGAAAGGTTTAAAGTAAAACCTTTCAGGTTGGTTATAATTTTATTTTTGTAAAGTTCATGTGTGTTATCAAATTCCATATATTTATGTGAAATATTATTTTACTCTTTGTCACATGATTTGGTAGTCTAAATAAAAACGTCTTGGTGTAGCATGTTATTGGTAATTGAGATAGGCTGACGACCTGAATCTTATTGGAAAAGTTAATATGATGCTATTGTTTTTCAATTATTTGGTTTGTGCATTAACATGCTTTCCACCTTTTTCCACTCATGGATTGTGTCTGGAGGTGATTTTGCACACAATACATTCAAATATTGTTTTCAGGGAACATAGAAAAATAATGTAGTCCCAATTGCCATCTTTTAAAAAATTACATGTATATACAGCAGTCACTATACCAGAAATCTGGTAAATGTATCCTAGAAATACTTTTTTCTGGAGTAGAAGATCAAAATCTTTTGGGGGAATCAGTTAATTAATCATTCAGTGCATTATCCCACAGTATTATTGTGTTATAACACACCCAGTATCATTTGTGTTAGAACACATCCAGCATCATTGTATTTTTATTTCTAGATGTCTACTGTAGTATTGCAGTTACTCAGCTACATAGCTACAACTGCAAACAATAAACAAGAATATTGTATAATACAGCCTTAAACTGATTTTTATTATAATTTAAAACTAATAATCAGAAATAACTCCGCTTAAAATCAAATGGTATAATATATGAGAAGGATATTGTTTTCTGCTTGATATTTTGTCTGGTATTAATCCCTACTTATCTGGGTGTCAGCTCCTGGAGAGGATGTATTCTGATCTTTATTCTTAGCTTTTTTATTGTCTGTTTTGAATGGTGTGTAAATGTGGTTTATCTGAATGGCTGATTTGTCTAAATGGCAAGCTTAGTTTAGGATGGTCACACATGAATCTATAACTGAGTGTGTGTTGTGATATTAAGGAATTTTCATCATGTCCTCTAGTTGATATTCATGGCCGTACTTTGTTAGTCTTCTGTCTGTCTGTCCTGTTTAGTGGCTGTTGCAGTTCTTACACTGTATGTTATAAATGACTCCTGCTTTTTTCTTGGATTACTGGGTCTTTTGGTTTACTTAAGATGCCTTGGAAAAGTTTAGTTGGTTTTTGTGCTATGGTGATGCCATGAAGTTGTAATAATTTGTCATTTGTTTCTGAAATGTTTTGACAAAAGGCAGTGTTATCCTTTTCCTAGCTTGTGTTGTTTGTGCTGTAGTGGTCAGGTACTTTTTGATAAAGTTGGATATATATTTTGTTGGAAGATGTTATATAGGTGGTCTGTTTCCTTTTTCTAGTGTTCTGGGCTGCTGCAGTCTGTTTGTACTTATCTGAATAATGGGAAGTTGAGTTGTAGATTACAACAATTGTTACTGTTTGATATTAAGAATGACCAAATAGAGTTTATTAAAACTAGGCAAGCAGCAAGCAATATTATTTAAGTGATAAACCTAAAATTGGTTTAATATGAGCTAATAAAAATGAAAGATCAATTTGTAATCTTATGGTTAGATGCTGAAAAACATTTTGGCAAAATATAAAGACAGCACATGTTTGCTGTACTAAATAGGTTTGGATTTCCTTTGAAATTCATAAAATGGATCAGAATATATGAGTTGCTCACATCCAAAGTAAAGTGTTTATTTTCAGCTATTTTCATTATTTAGAGGAATTACACAAGGTCCACTTTCACCCTTTTTGATACATTTTGCTTATTAGCAAAACTAGCACAAAATCTTGGTTTAGGTTTTATGTTCAACAGCCAACAGGAAGCTTTGACTGAATACACTGTAGTTCTGATAAATGCTTTAACCGTCTCTACATGTTCAAAAAAAAATCAAGATTATTTTATTATTTTGGTCAAAGAAAACATGAACCATTTTAAAATTTGGAAACCTCTGCTCAAACAAACTAATTCATGGTAATTGCTAACTGTAATATTCTATGAGAGAAATAAGTAAATGTCAGCCTTTATCTTATGATACTATTTTTACTTAAGTGACTAGTAAAGTGAAAATGTAGCCTTTTTATTGAGGCAGAAGGATAGAATATACTTAGAGATATTCTTAAAATTGCAATATATTGGAATGATTTTAAATATTTTCCTTCCTTCTTTTTCCTCTTCCTCCCTAGTGAATAAGTGCTCTGTATAACTACAATTTCTGAACATCAAAGGGTCTAATGTTATTCCAGTAAAATTTAAGATTATAACCACCATAACCTAGCAAGTATATGCCAGATTCTTGACCTCTACAGGGGTGTCTTGGGGCATGCCATAGTTAAACACAGTGAATTGTGCAGTTAAAAGCCAGTGAACAAATATTCAATGCTGTTAGAATTGGAACCACATGCTGGTTAATATAACAAAGGTGAGCCTATCTTAAGAGACTCTGGATATGTTTAAAATTTTTTATCCATATTTCTCAAGGCTTCTCTATTTTTTCTTCAATTGAAATTCTTCTTCTTAATTCACACTCAGTTGTATCACTTCACACTGACTGGCTAGGACATTGTGTTGCCCATATTGCAGAAGAATTAAATCTGAAACTTGCTATGTTCTTTCCAAATGTTCAGATGTTATGATGAGTCATCCAGGAGTTGCATATAGTAACCTAATCATAAGTTTGTATACCTCCAGGAGAAAGTGAGTTCAGGAAGGGTTTAACAACAGTCCGTTGAGCCAAAATGTGTTTGAACACAGCCCCATTTTAATGGTTGTTTATGACTTTATGGAAAATTCAGTCATATTTAATTGCCTTGAGAGATTCCCCACCAAACACAACTTTTTATTTTAATGTAAAGTAACACATGTTGCTTCTAGAAAGTTCCAACTGTCCAAAAAAAAAAAGGACATCAGTTTTTTGTTTATTGGAACAAGAACTGAATGTAGCATAAGTACAGAACTGACTTTTCTTCTCAAGAGAAAGCTGGATGGAACTGAGCTCTGAATGGTTTATTTGATTTCCTTCTGTAAACATGAAGGGGTCAGTAGATATCTCACAGACTTTTCTTTTACAAAACACATACACATACATATATAACTATGTTACTGGTGAGAAGTCCTATGTTTTTTTTTGACACATACCTGTTATAGATTATAGACTCTGAAGGTCATAGAGTGATGTATTTGATATGCCACTGAATTCTTGCACACCTTATGGCACCAAACTAAAAATTGTATTAATATTTAAACAGTGTCATTTTAGAAGCCTCGTAATTTAAAGTTCAGCTTTTTAACAACTCTCCAGGAGTAGGGTGAAGACACTGAGACAATGTGAAAATGTCAAAGCAGTAGGAAAAGGAAGAGAAAAGACCATTAATTCCATTCTTTGTAACTTCCCATACTATGGCAAGACGAGAGTTGAATTAATAGTCTTTGTTTATATCCTTCTCTTAATGAAGACCACCAATGCGTTTCTGTCAACTTTATAAATAAAGCTTTGGCATCAGAAAATGTTTTCTTTGTCACATGGCTTCAAACAAGATTGTACAATCCAGTGACTGAATACTGACCATTCACAAACAGGAAGCATGTAATTTTCCTTCCTATTAAATAATGGTTTAAAAGTAATCCACAACTTGAGTTAATACACTTTTTGTGCTATTGACCTTTCATTCCCCTTAACAATTCTCTTATCCTCTTAATCTGTAAGTTGTTTCTTTCATTCACTTCTTTTTGCATCATTTTTATATGATTTGATTGCATTTTATTGTCAAATGGAAGTACAAGGCCTGAAAATTAGAGCTATATAAATTTTGCTATTAGTAAAATGTGCTGTGCTGTTGTATTAGATTTTTGGTTCTGTATATTTTTATACTTTCTCAACAGTACTAAAAGACTGAGGAAAAATAAAGTAAAAAGCCCTGATAATTAGTCACATGCAATTTAGCATCAGGAATGGGTGGCTATGTTGACTTCTGAAATGGGTGAGAGAGCTCTGAAACTAAAAGAAAAAAAGGTCACGTTTATGGAAGCTTTTGTGTTTTGTTCTTAAATTTTCAGTATCATTCCTAGAGACTAGTATATTAAAATGTGGCTGTTGGCAAAATATTAGACAGATAACTTTTCTGATCCAGATCAAAATCCAAAATCATTCATGGCTTTAGTTTTTATTTTACATATTGGAAAACAATATTAGAAAGATCATATTGCTTATTATAAAACTTGAGGGATGGAATATACCTGGCCTGTCATGTTTAGGCCTCAGCTACCATAAAGAATTGCTTAAAATATGGTTCAGATGCAATAATTATATGAAATTGAACAAAATTTTATCAGCAGTTACAACAGAAGTTCTTGATTGTTGTTGTTAGTTGCGGTCATGTCCAACCCATTGCAATCCCATAGACAACATTCCTCCAGGCCTTCCTGTCCTCTACCATCTTCTGGAATCCACTTAGGCTCATGCCTTCTGCTTCAGTGACTCCATCCAGCCACCTCATTCTCTGTCATCCCTTTCTTCTCTTGCCCTCAATCTTTCCCAGCATTAGGCTCTTCTCTAGTACCATAGTTCAAAGGCTTCAATTCTTTGGTGCTCAGCCTTTTTTATGGTCCAACTTTCACAGCCATACATTGCAACTGGGAAGATCATAGCCTTGACTGTACGCGCTTTTATTGGCAGGGTGATGTCTCTGCTTTTTAGTGTGCTGTCTAGATTTGCCATGGCTTTATTCCTCCGGAGCAAGTGTCTTAATTTTTTGGCTGCAGTCGTCTACGGTGATCTTGGAGCCCAGGAAAATAAAATCTGTCATTATCTCCATTTCTTCCCCATCTATTTGCCAGGAATTGAGAGGGCCGGATGCCATGATATTGGTTTTCTTAATGTTGAGTTTTAACCCAACTTTTGCATTCTCCTTCTTCACTTGCAACAAGAGGTTCTTTAGTTCCTCTTCGCTTTCTGCCATTAGAGTGGTATCATCTGCATATCTTAGATTGTTGATATTTCTCTTAGGATATTTCTTGATAGAAACATGAAAATAGATTTCATTTTAAATGCATAGATCTTTTTAAGCTGGTAAACTATTGCATTGGATGATGAACTAAAACTTAATCCAGGCATGGTAGTCAATGCCTTAGAATTGGGAGAGAGCTCAGAATCCAACTTATAATTTGTTTTATGAGTTTTTCTTCTTTATTCTGAATTTTGTTCAGTGTGGCAAATATTCCTATATTTGGCATTATGCTTCACTACAACAAAAAAAGCATACAACAGACAGATACATTTATTATCATATATACATTTATATACCATAATCCTCAGATGCATTTGCTTTTACTTTCTTTCTGTAGTGAATGTAATGTGGACTAACATAAAAGCTTTTCACATCATGAGGAGTCAATAAAGATGTGAATGAAGATTGCTTTCTGAAAAATATACATTTCTACGTTTATTTTATATTCAGTGTCTGTAACATAAATAAAAGTAGCCGTAACTATTCACTCCAAGCCTATTTTTCAAAGTTTCCTCTCGGCTAAACTGGCAATACACAAGAAGCAATTTTTCAAAACTTTTTTTTGCATAAAACAATGTAACCACATTTTTTTAATTACAGTAAGGGATTTGAAATTTGAACATTCTGCAAGAAAGATTGAAAACTTTATCATAGTATATATTACAAGGCAATGAGGGAGAAACATAAACAGCATGTCTTCTGCACCTTCAGTGTCTATAGTGAGATTTAGGAAGTCCTAACTGTTCTTTAATCAAGTGAGAATTAAGTGTTAGATTTAGTGGAAAAGAAGGAGGCTGCTGTAAGTGACCCTAGTGGAACTGTGCTGTAGGTAGAGCATGCAGTTAATTGTACTTTGAGATACAGAGAACTAAAAAAGGGTTTTGTGATTGCTGATAGTATACAATAAATCTCTAAATTCTTTCCACACCATGTTGAGGTAGCTCAGTTACAGGCTCTGCCACCTTGCATGCTAAATAGTAGAAAGTATGGGCTTTTAGAACTAAGCCATAAGTTTAGGCAGTAGGCATAACAGTTTTTTTTTAAATCTAATTTTGTTTATACAACTTCAGAAAATAGGTGCTTCTGCCATTTCATTTAAGGTCTGGAGAAATGAATAATAAAAGTGGGCAGAAAGAAGATACAAACAAAATGCAGGAGGGAGCCAAGAATCTATTTGTCATAATTGCTCTAAAGTAATAATTCTTTTAAAGGACTGTTCTCATTTACATCTAAATATCACTTACAGTGAAGGATATGCTGTCCAATACATTTTGGTTTATATTTTACAATAATGGGGAAATTTCATTTTTCAAAATGAAAAAGCCATATGGCCCATAAGTGATCAGAGCTTATGCTGTGCCAGACAGCTGATAGGTTATCCATATGTACATATGTAAATGGAACGGATATTTCCAAAAATGTTATTTGAAAGCAACCCCTCAATGGATCATGAAAATCAGAGATAATTAATTCTTTCATATTTGATCATTCTATTCCAACATTGCCCAGTACTATATATTTTCTTCTTGTTTTTGTATTTATCAGGCTATTCTTTTACATTTTGATTGGTTTTAATTAAATGTTGACTGACTGTAGATTTTGGATGTTCTGGACTTCCAATACTTATTTCCAATAAATAAGTCCTCTTTTGGCTGTTCCAACCCAATGAATAGAGAAAAATGACAACCACTAGAGCCAAAAATATAATTAAAAGCTATCAAAAAATGACATAATTATTCACTTTTGAGGAAGATCATTTCAATAGAGTCCTTTTCCCCCTAGATAAAACTACTAACATACAAAATTGGAACTGAAAGTTATTGAGAGAAAATAGATACAGATCTTCTATTTGTAGATCATTATTCTTTCTAATTAAGAATATTAAGGCTGTATTATATTCTATTCATGTCTTCCAATCATGAATGCTATTTGGCCATGAAAACCTGAATTCCCACACAAAAACCAGCATGGGATAATGAATATATCAGCATTATGAGCCAATGTAGTGTAATGATTAGAGTGTTGGACTAGGAGACCCAGTTTATAGTTCACGTTTGTCATGGATGCTCACTCCAAATTATATTTTCCCGGGATTGTGTAAGCCCAATAAAATATGCAGCTTCTTTAAAGAAGTTCATTAAGTATGGGATGCCCCCAAAATGTATTTCTGGACTACTTTTGAAGTTTCAGCTCTGAAGCACTGCACAGCTCTATTCAAGAAGCAGTATTTTTCTTCTTTCTTTTTTTCATTGGTGTTCCTGGGAGGATATAACAGGCAATAGAAAGAAATCAGAGCTGTTAACCCATTTTTTGCATCAGTCTCCATGCAAAAAAGAAACTATAGCCCAACTTAAGAAAATGGTAAGAGAACACCTGTCTGATCCTGATGAATATAAATCACTGGGACCTGATGGATTACATCCCAGAATTCTAATGGAGCTGTCTGATGTTATCTCAGAACCACTGTACCATATCTTTAAAAAATCCTGGAGCACTGGGGAATTACCAGAGGATTGGAAAAGAGCTGATGTAGCTCCCATCTTCAAAAAAGGAGAAAAAAACAGAATCAGGAAACTACAAACCAATCAGCCTAACCTCAATACCTGGGAAGATACTGGGAAAAATAATTTAAAAACCCAGATCTGTGAACATCTAGAAAGAAATAAAATTATAACTAGTAGCCATCACAGATTATCTAAACCAATCTTATTTAATTCTTTGACAAAGTGACTAAATTAGTAGACCAGTGAAATAGTATAGTATACTTAGCAGCAAAGCATTCGACAAAGTAGACCACAAACTATTTCTTGGTAAACTAGAAAAATGTGGGATAGATAGCATCACCACCAGATGGATTGGTAACTGGCTGACAAACCATACTCAAAGGGTAGTCCTTAGTGGTACTATAGCTACATGGAAGTAAATAAGCAGTGGGGCACCACAAGGTTTCATCTTAGGCCCAGTATTCCTCAATATCTCCATAAATTACTTAGATGAGGAAATAGAAGGGTAATTCATCAAAATTTCAGAAGACACTAAGCTGGCAGGACTAGCCAACACCCCAGAAGGCAAGCTCAGGATCCAAAAAGATCTTAACAGACTTGAACAATGAGCCATATCCAGCAAAATTAAATTTAATATGGAGAAAACACCTAGGTATGAAAAATGTAGGTAGGAAAAACCAAAGGTTCAAGTACAGATTAGGTAAAACTTGGCTCAAAAACAGTAACTGTGAGAGGGACCTTGGAGTCCTAGTGGACAATCACTTAAGCACAAGCCAGCAGTGTGCAGCAGCAACCAAAAAAGTAATACAATCCTTGGTTGTATAAACAGAGGCATAGAATCAAAATCACATGAAGTATTAGTACCATCTTATAAAGCCTTAGTAAGACCCACCTGGAATACTGCATCCAGTTTTGGTCACGACATTACAAAAAGGTTGTTGAGATTTGGAAAAAGAACAAAGAAGAGCAACTAAGATGATCAAGTGCCTGGAGACAAAAACATATGAAGAATGGCTGCAGGATTTAGGTATGGTCTGTCTAGAGAAAAGAAAGACTACATGATTCCAGTATTTAAGGGGCTGCCCTAAGGAGTAGGGGGTTAACTTATTTTCCAAAGCACCAGAAGGCAAGACAGGAAACAATGGATGGAAACTACTCAAGGAGAGAAGCAACCTGGTAATAAGAAGAAATTTCCTAACAGTGAGGACACTTAACCAGTAGAACAGCTTGCCTTCAGAAGTTGTAAGTGTTTCATCATTGGAGGTTTTTAAGACTGGACAGCCACCTACCTGAAATGGTATAGGGTTTCCTGCTTGAGCAGGGGTTGGACTAGAAGACCTCCAAGATCCCTTCCAGCTCTATTTGATTTTTAGATAGTTCAATGTTTATATTTTCTAAAGCTAGGTTAAGATGCTTCAAGATTCTTTCAACTGTTTCCTGCTCGTCCTTTTGTTAAAAGAAGATGAGCTATTTCCTTACAGGAAAAAGTAATTTAAGTAATCAAGTAAAGAATTAATTTATCTTGTAATTATATGAGAATAACTGATAAAAGAGAATGGAATCTTTGGCAATATTTACTAAATAATATTTGAAAATCCTTAGTCTTTGTTCATTCTTAGAAAAAAGGGGGGAAAAGCAAAGTTCAACAGCTGTGTAACTTAGGCACATCAAACTTTTTTGAATATAGTTTCTTTTTTATTGGACTTTCTGAAGAGAGCAAATAGAACTAACTTTTTATTTGGGTTCCATCAATATGAAGATATAAAGTTGTAGCTAGGGCCTCAGAGGGATCACGCATTTTTCAAATCATAGAATCTGATAACATTTGCTTAGCAGTATTAGGCACAATCTCTAGTTTGCTATCTCAGCAGGCAATACGCATTCTTACTTGTCAGTATTTTCCTTTAGGCTAACTAAAATCTCCTGGAAAACAATCCAGAACTATTTTTAACAAATTAATTAAGACATATATTCATGGGTTATTTTTTATCAATTGGTAAGCTAGAAAAATATCACCACCAGATGGATTTGTAACTGGTTGACAAACTGGACTCAAGTGTAGTCCTTAATGGAACTACATCTACAGGGAGGGAAGCAGTGGAATAATCCAGGGTTCTGTTCTAGACCTAGTACTCTTCAATATCTTCATAAACAATTTAGATGAGAGAATAGAAGAATTCATCAAATTTGCAGATGGCACCAAAGATCGTGTGAAGTGTTAGTACTGCTTTGTAAGGCCTTTGTTATGTTCGTGGGTTGACCGTCAGACACAGATGACAGGACGCTGCGTTAGAACTAATGTTTATTGTGAGAAGGGGCAGAACTCTCCACAGCTCCGCTCTTTATATATAGTTGCCGGCTAGCCGCCGGCCAATCCACATACTTCAGGGATCCCGCCAAATGGCCGGACCAATAGCATGCTGTTGCTAGGAGAGGCACAGCTGATGCCCAGCTGGCTGTCAAGTTAACCGAACTACAGAACATATAACACTGAATATATAACATTCCCTTCCCCCCCCCCAATGAAGAACAGTAATTATAGACCTGGCGCTGTGCATGCCATTGTGGGTGACCTATGACCTTACGAAGTCTTGAAGATATGCTGAAAGGCCTGCACGTTCTGCTGGAACGTCTTAGTGGCAATTCTACCCTGGTAGGAGACTGGACATGTTCCTCTTGTTCAACTTCCTGTCTGGACATGGAGTCTCCCAGCTGGTCCCCCTGGCTCTGTGCTTCCATAAGAGCCCCTGGCCTTCCCATGCCCGGTGGACTCACCACGGGGGGGCTTCTAGGTGGTGTTGTGGGTCCCTGGTCACAAGTTTGCCCTTTGTCTTTAGTGACCTCTCTATGTTTATTTTCCGGAGCCCACTTCCTCAGCTGATCTAAATGCCTCCTCATCTGACGGCCCCC
>JAKJMR010000517.1:2435550-2447825 GCA_024449315.1 Daboia siamensis | reverse complement strand
GTGGCTCAGTGGGTTAGGATGCTGATCTTGTCGATCAGAAGGTCGGCAGTTTGGTGGGTCGAATCCTGAGTGCCGCATAACAGAGTGAGCGCCTGTTACTCGTCCCAGCTTCTGCCAACCTAGCAGTTCGAAAGCACGTAAAAATGCAAGTAGAAAAATAGGGACCACTACGGTGGGAAGGTAACAGCATTCCGTGCGCCTTTGGCGTCTAGTCATGCTGGCCACATGACCACGGAGACATCCTCGGACAAGTGCTGGCTCTTCGGCTTTGAAACGGAGTTGAGCACCAGCCCCTAGACTTGGAAATGACTAGCACGCATGTGCGGGGGAACCTTTACCTTCATATATATATATATATACACACACACACACACACACACACACACATATATATATATATACACATATATATATATATTGTATCCAAATGACTGCCAATATATATATATATATACCCAGAAAGCACCAAGGATCCCTCATTTCAGCCTTGAGCTACAAATATTCTCCTTTATTATTTATAAAGTTTATTTCAAATTAAAACAATTGTGATTAGCTAATAAATTGGATTGAGGCCACTCAGGATCCTCATTCTTAAATATCTTTGCTTTGACACTTTCTCCTTTTCTTTCTTCCCATTTTGTCCATATCTACTACCCTCCCCTTAAACACACACATAAGAAAACACCTTCCATTAGCTTGCCTGTAGGCAGACAGACAGACAGACACATATTACTCTTACAATTTGTTTGAAAAAATGGTGGGAAAGGTGGGAAACTATGTGTCTTTCACAGTGAGGCTTATAAACCTTTATGGCAAAGCCAAGTTATTTGCTGACAACAGCAACTTTAGTTCTCTCTTGGGCTCATATATAGCAACAAAAATACTAAGAATAATATTTTTACAGTTAAACTTTCACCTTATTGTTAGGAAAGTATGTGTTGCTTACAATGCAAAAAGATTTTCTTTGACAAGTTTAAGACAAAGTAACATAACAGTTGATAATGTGAAACTGATAATGTAGTCCACTAAATAAATCAGGTTTATTGCATATTCAATTTTTGTTTAAAAAGTTTGAAAAATCTATATATATCATCTCTGTGTGGGAGCACATGGATGTTTGTGTGACCATTTTGGTTTTGAACTAATTCTGTCATTGGCTTTATTATATGCAGCATCAAATTAGAAGTGACTGTGTTCTTCCAACCACTGAATTCCATAGCAGAGATAGGAATTTACCCCCATCTTGCTGGTGAAATTTGAAACCAATGGTGGGCTAATGCCAGAAGTATATACATCTGCACAGGTACAATATATCACATAAAACAGTGATGGTGAACCTTTTAGAGACTGAGTATCTAAGAACCACCCCGCCCCATGCCCTGCCCCTTGGCCCACCCTCCCGCACGGCCATCCATCACCACCATGGCCTGCCACAGCTCATCCAGGTGACCCAGCAGTGTCATGGTGCCCATGCCCTCCACCTACGCCCCACAGCATCATTTGTGCATAACGGAGCATGAAGGTGGAGTCTTGTCCCCGCTGCCCGGCTGCCATGTCATTGGCTGCACTGCTCCATGCAGGCCACACCTGCAGGAGGGCTGCTGGTGAGGGGGTGGTGGGGGAGGTGGGGCTGTGGCAATGGCATGCGTGCCCACAGAGAAGGCTCTGAGTGCTCCCTCTGGCACCCGTGCCATAGGTTTGCCATCACTGACATACCTCCTCATATACTTACTTAGGTATACCCCACTCTCTTGCTTCATTTCTCTCTTGCACATTATAAATCCAATTCTGTGTGCTGCTCTGCTTTTTCCCAGGGCTCTAAAAATAGAATTCATAGAGAAGATCTTTGTTATCTCTGCTCTACCATCTTATTGCTAAAGTGATCACTGTTTATCTGAGCATCTCATATTGAAAATTCTTTTTCTCAATTTCTCAGCTACTTTAGCAAAGATGATGGAAGAATACGTTTAAGTCTCTTCATTTCATCCTATTTAGCTGAATAGTGGAAAACAACTGAACAACATGGAAGAGGCAGGTTCCCAGAAGAGGGAACGTCTTGCATAGAAGGGAGAGTCAGGTCAGATGAGAGAAGCCAGAATACAGCCCACGTTCTAGCAATTCTGGACTGAAAGCTATAATATAATAGTAGTGGAATTTTTGCAAATAGCAAATAGACATGTTGAGGAATTCTGGGAGTTGAAGTCCATAAGTCATAAGAGGGCCAAGTTTGAAGACCCCTGCTTTATATAAGGCTGTATTTTATGAAATTCAGATATACATTGGTTGCTTGAGGTCATCATTATTAAAAGATATTTCATTAGCATGCTTGTTATTATGGAGCACACCTGCATTGTTGTTATGGAGCTTACAGAAAGTCCTAAATTTTTCTGCCCCTACGATTTACCCTTAGTGTGCACCTGTGTTGGAACTCTGTTGCGCTTTAATACATACAACTTTTCAGAGAATATTCTAAGGATTGTGATTGGTGGTTTCTTCAACTGAAATTTCAGCCCCATTCAACTTCTTCTACCATGTGGAAAGCTTTCTCCAACTGTCATGCACAATCTCTGATTACTCCATGCACACTGTATCATTTTTCTCTTCTATCATACTCTCTATTGATTGATTTCTTCTTAATTCCTCAAAATTATGGGTTGAATGTTTAACTCTTCAACCTAAAAACCAGTAAGAGGTAGCAGAAACATAATTTCTTCATTGCCACCTAGTTATCATTCAGAACTGTGCAGTGTGTTGAAGATCTAACTTTGAGAAAAGGAATTCCTGCCAGGCAAGCTACTAAGTACAGGAGAAAAGTCCTTTCAATTACACTTCCAGCTACTGTGTATATGTTCAAATTCAGAAATTTGAACTGGTCTATCACCTTTTCCCTTGCTTTTTAAAAAACTTTGACTACAGAAACAAGGTTTCAGTCTATCTCACATGCAAAGAGAATTGATATGTGGAAAAGAGTCAGGGGCCATATGAACCAATAATCCCCTATGGTCAAGTATATAAAAGATTGAGAAGAATATTATAGATTTTAAGATCTCTCAAAAACATGTTAAAGATTGTAATGAGTGAAGAAACAAGATGAGAATGATATGATTGATTACATAATATTCTCCTTTATATTAATTGAAAAAGACATACAATCAAATAACAGGCTTGCAAAGACGAATATACCAAGGGATAATATAATGATGTTTCTTAATGCACTGGAAATAAAATTATTCAGAAGGTCACAAACTGAACAAAGTAAATTGGGAGGAGTCTGAGTTTTCCTTGATCAAAACATTAGTTAAACTACAATAGAAAAAAAAAGGATTGCATTTAAGCCTTCTATAGAACTGTTGTTAAGGGACGTGGTGGCTCAGTGGGTTAGGACGCTGAGCTTGTCGATCAGAAGGTCGGCAGTTTGGCGGGTCGAATCCTGAGTGCCGCGTAACAGAGTGAGCGCCTGTTACTCGTCCCAGCTTCTGCCAACCTAGCAGTTCGAAAGCATGTAAAAATGCAAGTAGAAAAATAGGGACCACTCCGGTGGGAAGGTAACAGCGTTCTGTGCGCCTTTGGCATCTAGTCATGCCGGCCACATGACCATGGAGATGTCCTTGGACAAGCGCTGGCTCTTCGGCTTTGAAACGGAGATGAGCACCAGCCCCTAGAGTCGGAAACGACTAGCATGCATGTGCGGGGGAACCTTTACCTTTTACCTTAGAACTGTTGTTAAAGTTATATTCAGTATAAATGAGGTTTTCATTTAACTTATACTGAGATCACAAGGAATAGAAACAATTTATACTATTCAAAGTTATAAATAAAGCTTTGATTGATTTCTCTTGATACTGGTGCAAAGAATTATTGTGGAGATTAGGTCAAGCAGTTACAGTTGTAAAATGAAGATCACTGATGAAACAAGATTATGACAGAAGGAAAAAAAAAGGAGTGGGGAGATAAAATGAACTCTTTACAGTTCTGTTGGTATACTTTAAGATTATTTCTGCTCCATATCCTTCTATCAATCAAATTCATGAGCCATAGCACTTCAAGCTGAACTAATGTTTGTAATTACTGGCAAGAAAAATGTAAGTTGAGACAAAAAGCTGCTTTTAAAGATTGTAAATAGCAGCTGTACATTTAATGTCAGATTTGGAGTTATGTTGGAAAATGCACATATTTCAATTATTATTGCCATAAGATGATGAAGTTTACATCATTCATTGTATTCCTTATAATGAATGAAGACATATTTAATTATATAATCCTTAAATAGAATGTATGGGCAGAATGTGAAGTTGGGCATCATCTGGCCTAGCTCCTTGGCCAGTGCAAGAATCTAGTATTATATTATCCAGTCATTCGTTATATGTTTTTTCCCCTTACAGGAATCTTATATTGTTCATTCTTTTCCAGATGTGTTTATTATTTCAGTGTCTTTCCTAAAATGTGTAACCAGAACTAAACACAACATTCTAGATGTCTGATCAGCACAGAATAGAGAAGAATGCCAGCTTCTCTTGATCTTGATATTATACTTTAGTTGATGAAACTTAAGACTCAGAGAGAGTGTCTGTTTTTAGTTGAATCACACTGTTAACTGTTGTTCAGTACGCGATCCACAAAATCATGCAATATTTTTCAAATACCAATGCACCCAGTGTGGTTTGCCTAATCTTATATTTATGCCTTATATTTTTCCTACCTAATAAATGACTTTTCGTTTGTTCCTGTTGAAAGGTGTCTTTCTGGTTTTTACCCATTATTCTAGCTTTTCAACAGCTTCCTGTATTTTGATATTGTCTTTGAAGATGTTTACTATGAATATATTTGTTAGATGCATTGCTATTACTTGTCAAGCCCAGCTCAAGAATGACATAGAACAATCCAGACAGTTCAGTTCTTTATTTGATTTTTCCAAAGAGATTGAATCTTGCCAGACTAAACCTTTACTAGTCTTTCCTAATGGATAAACCCTGGGATATTCTAAAGGTAAAGGTTTCCTTGTCAGTTGTGTCTGACTCCAGAGCATGGTGCTTGTAATGTATTGGGATTTTACTTGAACTGTTTCACATGTCTGTTTGAATGCTGCTTAAGGTTGCTCAATTGGTGTGTCTGTGTAACGGTCACTGACTAGCCAGACTTGCTGACTCCAAAAGATCATTGGATGATTTGGGGCGGGAATGGGTTCCTTTAAACCTATTGGCCACCACCTAGTGGCCAACCATATAAGTAGCTGCACAGAAGCCTCTGTTTCAGTTCCTGTTTGCCTCAATAAAGCAATGTTCCTGTTTGCAACCTCTCGTCTTGCTTTCTGCCTCCAAAGAACTCACTACACAACACTGGTGACGAAGGTGGGATCCTGCTTCTTCAGAAGACCTGAAAGTCACTAGGGGGTGAGGCCAGCATAGCGCCTGGCAGGGACCGCATTTCCCTCCCTCGGTTGGCCTAGCAAGCCACACTAGCAACCACACCACCCTGCGGACTAGTCCCAGGGCCTACAAGAGAAGCAGGACGAGGCAACACAAGGCACGAGATGTAAAGACTTTCCCACCATGGCAAAAGTTGGAAAGCTCAAGGAATTTGATGTCACTCACCCAGAGAGATGGTCATCCTACATTTCAAGAGTAGAGAACTACCTCTGCACCAACCAAGTTGCCAAAGATGGCCTGAAGGCTGCTACACTCTGTGTCTGTGGGTCTGCAACATTCAACATTGCGGAGAATGTAGTCTTACTGGCACAGCTGGAGTCCATTACTTACGTGGACCTGAAGAAACAGCTCAGTGACCACTTCCAACCAAAGCTGTCGGTGATAACGTGGAGGCATGCCTTCGAACAATGAGTTCAACAACCCAGCAAGACGGCCACTGAATTCATCGTGGTGTTGAGACAAGCTTTGTGCCTGTGCCAATTTTTGGACTTGGAAGAAAGGCTTTGAGACTGACTTGTCTGTGGACTAAGGATCAGAGAGCTGCAACAAAAACTTTTCACAAAAGAGACTCTCTCACTCCAGGAAGCCCTAAAAGAAGCCATGGTGGATGAAGCTGCCATTGGAGCCATGAAGGCATTGCAGCCCACCAAAAGCACTCAGCATAAGGAAGCCGTCCACCACGAACATTCAGAAGACATCGACTCCGACCACAAAGGTGACAAGATTCAACGGCACCATGACAAGGAACTGAAGCCCCTTACAAGGCAGTTCCCTTCTTTCAGTGTTTGGGCTGTGGTGGCCACCACCAATGAGTGGACTGCCGGTTCCAGACAGCCATGTGTCAGGCCTGTGGAAAAACCGGCCACATCGCAGCTGTCTGTAGAGGTCGCCAAAAGGACCGCCAATTGGACGATCTGATCAGGAGAGTACTGGTGCCCCAGGGCAGCATAGAGCAGGATTCTGCTCCAGTCATCAGAGTGTTTGCCACACTGGAGCTCACTGCCACCTTAAGCCAAAACTTTGGCTTCAAGTCAAGCTGCAAGGCATTCCTTGCAGGATGGAACTGGACACTGGTTCAGCTGTATCCATTATTTCTCTGGAGACCTTCTGGTTTGTGTGCAACCTCAGCAAGAGATGGGCCAAACTTAGGCCATCTGACATCATTCTCACTGACTTCCAGAATTCCCGAGTAGTTGTCTAAGGTGAGGCCACTTTGGCTGTCAAATTCAAGGGGTTTTCGGGCCCCCTAGATGTGATTATGGTGGATGGCCAGAGAATGAGCTTAATATAGGCTTGATTGGTTTGATGCACTGGGCATTCAAGTAACTGGGAACCACCGGACACAAGCCGTGAACTTGGTGTCAGTATGCGAGGAATTTGCAGATGTTTTTGACACGAGCCTGGGAGAATACAAGGGCCCTCCGATAGCCTTTAAGCTTGATCCTGCTGTAACACTTATTAGGATCAAGCCCCGTTGAGTGCCATTTTCACTAAAACACAAAATCAATGCAGAGCTGGAAAAGCTAGTCAGTCAGGGGGTACTACAGCCCGAAATAGGGGGGAAAGAGAAATCCCCATTGTCACGCCACTTAAGGCCAATGGGGAGGTCCGGATTAGCACTGATTACAAGTGCACCATTAACTGGGCACTACAGCAGCACGAAAAGGGACGCGGTGGCTCAGTGGGTTAAGACGCTGAGCTTGTCGATCAGAAGATCGGCAGTTTGGCGGGTCGAATCCCGAGTGCCACGTAGCAGAGTGAGCGCCTGTTACTCGTCCCAGCTTCTGCCCACCTAGCAGTTCGAAAGCACGTAAAAATGCAAGTAGAAAAATAGGGACCACTACAGTGGGAAGGTAACAGCGTTCCGTGTGCCTTTGGCATCTAGTCATGCCGGCCACATGATCACGGAGAAGTCCTCGGACAAGCGCTGGGTCTTCGGCTTTGAAACGGAGATGAGCACCAGCCCCTAGAGTCGGAAACGACTAGCACGCATGTGCGTGGGAACCTTTACCTTTACCTTTTACAGCAGCACGAGTACCCGGTGCCAGTTGTTAGCCACATCTTGGCATTGCTGCTAGGGGGTACCATGTTTGCTAAGTTAGATTTGGCACAGGCCTATCAGCAGTTATCTGTGGACTGGGCCACAGCAGCTGCACAAACAATTGTGACAAACAGGGGGACTTTTAAAGTCAAACGCCTCCAATTTGGGGTTAGCGTAGCCCCAAGAATCTTCCAGGGAGTTATGGAGCATACACTCAAGGGCATTCCAGGGGTTTGCCCCTATTTTGATGATGTGGTCATTGCCGGTGAGTCCACTGAGGTGCTTGCAAGGAGGCTCAAAGCTGTCCTTCAATGGTTCTGCATAGTGGGGCTCAAATTGAAAAGGAACAAGTGTAACATTGGGGTCCCTTCCACTGAGTTCCTGGGATTCCTTATTGATGCTGAAGGCATCCATCCTGCAGAGTCCAAGCTGAAGGCGATTCAGTTGGCACCAAGCCCCAGGTCAAAAGGAGAGCTTCAGGCATTCCTGGGTCTCTTTAATTTTTACCATGCATTCCTTCCTAACAAGGCCGCAATGGCAGAGCTGTTACACCAGCTCTTAGACAAAAACACTCCATGGAAGTGGACCAAGGTTCACGAAAATAGTTTTAAGACAGTAAAATCACTACTGTCCTCCAATTCAGTGCTTACGCACTTTAATGAAACATTGCATGTATGCATTGGATGTGACGCATCCCCTTATGGGTGGGGGCTGTTCTAAGCCATTTGTCAAGCGACGGGACTCAAGTCCCCATTGCCTATTATTCAAGGACATTGCTCTCAACTGAGCGCAATTACACTCAAATTAACAAAGAGGCCTTGGCCATTTTGGCCAGGGTGAAGAAATTCCATGATTACTTGTATGGTAGGAGATTCATGGTCTTCACTGACCACAAGCCCTTGTTGGGGTTATTTACTACAGATAGGCAGATGCCTCAAATACTCTCCCCTAGAATGTTAAGATGGTCCTTTTTTATGTCAGCCTACAGCTACAGGCTGGTTCACAAACCCAGCAAAGACATGGGCCATGCCGATGGCCTTAGTAGTTTGCCATTGCTACAGGTAGAGCCAGATATGGCTCCATCAGCTCGCATCTTGTCATTTCAGGATTTGCCTGAGTTTCCCTTCCATGCTGAGGATGTGGCTGCAGAAACTGCTGCAGACAAAATTTTAAGTAGAGTTTTGTCATGGATTCACACTGGGTGGCTTGAAAATAGCCCTGGACCAGAGTTCCAGAGCTATTTCACACGTAGACACGAGCTTTCAGCTCACAAAGGCTGCATCTTATGAGGGAGCAGGGTTATTGTCCCCAGTTCATTAAGGCACCATGTGCTTTAGTCTCTGCATGAGGGCCATCTGGGCGTAGTTCGGATGAAGGCATTGGCATGAAGCTACCTATGGTGGCCAGGGTTAGATAAGGCTATTGAAGCCCAAGTACATGGGTGTTACACGTGTCAACAGTCCAGACCAGAAATGCCACAGGCCCCTGTCCACCAGTGGGAGGAGGCTCATACACCGTGGTCAAGGATTCACATCAACATTGCTGGGCCCTTTCAGGGACATCTGTTTTTGATAGTGGTCAACAGCCACTATAAATGGTTGGAAGTAATTCCTATTTCTACTATGACTACTGCTAGGACCATCCAGGTGCTTAGAAAGCTTTTTGCCACACACGGGCTGCCGGATGTCATAGTCTTGGACAATGGGGCCCAGTTCACAGTGGCAGAATTTCAAGCCTTCTTGAAGACTAACCTCATAAGGCATGCAAAATTGGCTCCCTTTCACCCCTCGACTAATAGGCAGGCCAAATGTATGGTGTGCACGACAAAAGAGTCACTCAAGCACATTGTGACCGGGGATTGGTACCATAGGCTGGCTGAGTTTTTGCTTTGCCAGCACACTACGCCTTGCACAGCAACAAGCAAAAACCCAGCAGAGCTTCACTGGGGAAGAAGGCTCATTACGAAACTGGGCATGTTGCATCCTGACCGGATGGCAGCAGACACCGCACACCCAAAGGCTCCAAGGAGGTTGACAGTGGGTGATGGGGCGTGGGCCTGGAACTACAGACATGTGAACTTGTGGGTGCCGGGTAAAATTGTCAAAATTTCTGGACTTCTTTATTACGAGGTAGCTCTAGATGGTGGGTGAGTCATTTTCCGCCATATTGATAAGCTGCGGAAGCGCTTTGCAGAACGGCCACTAAGCGAGGACCTCATGGTAGGTCCGCAATTAGAGCCGGAAACTGGCAGCCAAACAGGGCAGTTTACATGCTCTGAGGATTCAATCAGTCAGTAAAACGGGGAGGTGGTCATATATGGACAAAGTCCGGGAGTGCAACATGGGTCTCCAGATGGGGAAAGTCAACCCAAACACAGCAGCAGCTTGGCTGACACAGCTACCTCATTGGACTTTGGTTTGAGCCGAGCAGGAATGGCCAGCCAAAGGGACTCGAGTCAATCTGACTCATGTGCACCTAAGAACTCAGGTCTACCCAGCCTGGTGGGCAAGCTGGTAGACTGGAAGTTGCCTGGATCCCCCAGGCATTCAGAACGGTCACGTAGACCACCACAATATTTACAAGATTATATTCTTAAATAATGTGTGTATATTCTAGGGTGGAGGGGTATAATGTATTTGGATTTTACTTGAACTGTTTCACATGTCTGTTTGAATGCTGCTTAAGGTTGCTCAATTGGTGTGTCTGTGTAACAGTCATTGACTAGCCAGATTTGCTGTCTCCAGGAAGATCATTGGATGATTTGGGGCGGGAATGGGTTCCTTTAAACCTATTGGCCACCACCTAGTGGCCAACCGTATAAGTAGCTGTGCAGAAGCCTCTGTTTCAGTTCTATTCCTGTTTGCTTCAATAAAGCAATGTTCCTGTTTGCAACCTCTCGTCTCGCTTTCTGCCTCCAAAGAATTCACTACACAACAGTGCTTATCTCCATTCTTGGCTGAGGAAGCCAGTGTTGTCCAAAGACAATTTCTATGGTCAGGTGGCTAGCATAGCTTTATATCAAAGGCTCATGGAATTCTGTTATCTTCCTATCAAAGTGGTACCTATTAATTTACTTGCATTTCTATGCTTTAGAGCTGTTACCAGTAGGCGAGCAGGAGCTGAGGTAAGTAACAGGAGCTCACTCCATTGCATGGAGCATGGGTCTCAAACCTGGGCTGTCCACTCTGCAGCTCAGCACCTTTAACCCCTGAGCCATTGAGCTCCCAAGGTTTATGATTTCTCAGTTAATCTTCCAATTATGGAAAGAAGGTTTGGCAACTGGATCCTAAAAGCTTAAAAAGCAGAAATTAAACACTATTCCTAAATCTAGAAAACAAACACAATAAAATTACTGCAAATAAAGATTTTCCTAAAAAGGAAGTCTGAAGGCAGTCCATTTGGCAAGATGTTTGTAGCTACTCCTTCATTAAGAGCATTAACATTATGCATTTAAATTTTAGTGGAACATAAATTATTTTAATAAATGTTCTTTAATATTTACAGGATCAGAAAAATATGTATAGGTAGCCCTTTTGGCACATGAGAAGGAGATAAGACATTCTTAAGTTTTTATTTTATTTTTGATTGAGTAGAAGGGAAGCACTTAACTATGTGTGGAGCACATGCTTTAAATGTGTAAGACAAGAAAAGACCGCTGTTTGAAACCTGGAAAGCTATTGCCAGTTAGGGCATATTAGGCATTGGCAACATTACAATGTTGTCAAGGCACAAATGTGACCAAAATTATTTCCCTTGGTATTCCCACTAAATTCCCAAATGTGCCTTGTTTTATTTTTATTTTTTTAAGTTCTATTATTTCAATGGGAAAGTAGCTTGCTGCAGACCATATGCTGTGATCTGTTCCTTTAAAAAATGATGGTATTATATAAACTCCATAGGTAGTCAGTTGTAGAACTTGACCCTGGTCTGAAGCACATGTGGTTGAGATGCTATCCCAGTGCCTGGAGGCTTTGAAGGGAAAAAGAGACTACAACTTAGTTCCAGCAAGATGCAGTGGTTATAGATTTAGAAACCAACTGAAATCAGTTATATTTAATTTTTGGTTTTGGTTGAGGCTACATTCTCCTGGACTGAAAGGATTTGTTACTTGGGAGCATCTCCTGTATTCACAGTTTCTATTCAACTTTTGCACAACTTCATCTTATGAATCAGTTATAATTATTGTGAAACAGGAAGTCTCATTCACAATCACTCATGCCTTATCACCTGATCAGTTTAACTACTGCAACTCACTCTACATGAAATTGCTTGAAAGACTGTCTAGAACACAGATGTCAAACTCACAATGTCACATGATGTGTCGTATCATGATTTTTTTCCTCATTGCCTGCAATGGGGTGGTTTTAGCATGACGCATCTGGCCTGCGGACTGGCAGTTTGACACTCCTGGTCTAGAACAGGGGTCTTCGAATTTGGTCCTTTTATGACTTGTGGACTTGAATGTCTGCATGAGGAATTCTGGGAGTTGAAGTCCACAAGTCATAAAAGAGTCAAGTTTGAAGACCCCTGATATAGATGATGAACTTTAATATACTATAAAGAAATGGAATAGCATTTTCCAGGGTAAAAAATTGTACATTAAAAAATCAGGTTATACAGTACAAGATGACAGATTATATTTCTACCAGATTCAGAATGCTTCTGTGGGTGCCTGCAAAAAATATGGCTGATTTGAAAAACTCTTAGTATAACCACTCATTGCCAGCTACTTGTTTAGCAAATGTTTTCAAAATACAATGGTAATAATAATAATAATAATAATAATAATAATAATAATAATAATAATA
>JAKJMR010000517.1:2421381-2435540 GCA_024449315.1 Daboia siamensis | reverse complement strand
TAATAATAATAATAATAATAATAATAATAATAATAATAATAATAATAATAATAATAATAAAATCATTTTCTAATCAATGAACGTATTTATGACCAAATTTCATGTGCTTAATAATAAAAGACTTCAGTGTTTTTACTGATTAAGATCTAGTCAGTTTCAAACAGCAGTATCACCCACTGTAGAGTTTTAAGTAAGATCACAGGGCAGGGTTTGTTAATTTGGGATTAGCATTTTTTTAGGAAAGTGCTGAGCTACAGATAAAAGCAGCTCAGGAAAAGAGATTGTTTAAGCAATCTGTCTACCCTGCAAGGGAGAAAAAAGGGAGAAAAAGTGGTTCAAGCAATGGGCACTGTGCAAGACAACTTTAAATGAGACAGCAGCAACCAGTGATTTTTGCAGGCCATTCCCTCCCTCTTTCTGTCATGTGTTTCCTTAGTGACCATTTCACTTCTGATTTAAGGAATAGATTGTAGCCACTCAACAATATATATAGTTGAAGAACCTGAATGTTTTTCTTTCCAGGTTCATGTGAAAGTCTGATAAAAGGGTAGCTTTAATGAATAACTAAAGGGTGCTGTACAGTATTCATGTGAGATATGAAGCATTTCTTCTGAATCATTTCCCAGTATACACATTTCTCTGATATAAGGCTTGTTCACATTATAGTTTCCCAATATGTTTGGTTTGGTTTTAACATAGTACAATGTATAAATCATATTTATTAGTATAATGATTGGCAAGCTTCCAGAGATTTTCACTAAACCAATTCCCAGTTCTTTCAAAGCTATTTTTGTCTAGGATGGACCCTCATTTGAATGGCCTTTCCATTATTGGTTTGTTTACATGAACTTTGAGTCCTAATCCTCTTTTTCAAACTCATGCTTCTTTGCTGTTGCATTTCTAATAAACAAAAACAAGAGACTCTTTTAGGTACAACTTGGTATTTTGAAAGGTGGTAATCTAGTAATATACTTCAAATAAGGCCTAGCTTCTTTAAGTTATATTTGTACAAAAAAGGTAATATAACTTATTTAGTAAATCATTATTTTTCCAAAAACATTAGGAATTATGTGGGAGTGCTGCCATAGTCACAATAACATATATTTTAATATGCATGTTTGGCAATATTACTGTACAATAATATGCACTGACTATTGATTCAGTATATTCATTAGGAGAATTGTGATTGTGATTCATAAAGAGAGTGTTTCTTAAAGTTTGTGAACTGCTGTAATGTGGATTCTGTCTCAAGTCATGATTGATAAACTTGGCAATGTTCTCTTCATTTCTTCTTTATGTTTTTGTATCTCTAATTTCTTTAGAGATGATTCTGCATATGAAACATGTCATATGAAAAATGTATTTCAAAGTACTCAGATTTGCTATGAATAGATTTCTGACTGCCTCAGTAAGATACTTTTCATAAATGCATATTATTTCAAGCCAATCAAATTCAAGAATTATATCATAAAAACCTGTGATTTCATTATATACATACATACATACACACACACACACACACACACACACACACACACACACACACACACATTATGCTGGTTAAAAGCCTACAAAAATATACTCAGATTCTAAAAGATACATTTTTAAATTGCAAGGATGTGGCGAGTGAGCAATAAATCATGAAGTGTTAACTGGGCTATTTTATTGTCAACATCTCCATTAGATACTCATGTCACAAGTAACACTGGTAAATTAGGGTTGTATAAACTGGAAAAATGTGTGCAATCTAAGTCCAATTTGGCATTGGTAGCACATATCACCTCATGCAACATCAATTATCACATTTTTGCCTTTAATTTTTTTAGAGGCACTTAGAAAGCTGTCAGCATTTAAAAATTCATGTTTTAATATACATTATTTTACAGAGAATAATACTGAAACAAAACTGAATGTGACAGATGATATCTCTCTTTCTGTTACAGTAGTCTGTTGTAAGTTCTATAATCATGTAATAAAACAAGTTAAAAACCTTCCCACTTTAGGTCTATATATCTGTAGGCTACTTCTTTGTTTTTTAAACTGCTGGATCAAGACACTAAAAACCTTAATGCAAGATTTTTTAAAAAATTATTGAACAAAATGCTCCAAAACTTTTCATATACTTAAAGCTGCCAAATGTTGGTAATCACCTTATTTAGTGATTTTTACAAAGCCCCACATCATTTTTCTTAATATAGAGAAAAAGATTTAAACATTGACATTTTAGTCTTTGTAAAATTGTTTTTACATGTCAGAGGAGGAAATACAATCTAAAACTTTTCTAACTGTCAATAAAAAAATCTACATATAAATTATAGATTTGCCTACTTTATGTATAATCTCTAAATTTACCATGTTAAAGGAATCTATTTAAAATTTGTAAAATGTATGATCTACTAATAACTTATGAAGAATACATCATCAGGTGAGACCTGTGGGTTTTCAACATACACACACACACATACACGCACATACACACACAACACACAAGAGGGAGAAAGAGAGAAAGAAAGAGAGATATCCAAAAGCTACAGTGACATCAAAACATATAATGTGCATAATGATCCAATAAGTAAATGATTCAAACTATGTAATTGGATTACTTTGTGCATGCAAATATGTAATTTGTGTCATTTGTATGATGACTTCATTGTGCAAACAATGTCACATTGCTCCATGGATGCCCATGTATACAAACATAAATACAACCATGTGTATACAGCACTGGATGTTCTCCAGATGTTTTTAAGTACTGGGGATTAGTTTAGATTTGGAAGGTGGCAATTTTACTAAATGAGTTGTCAGATGAAACTATAATTAATAAATGAGATGTAAATGAATTGTAAGAAAACAGCACATATCATACACAATGGAAAGGAATGCAAAACTCTATAATGTAAAACTGATAGAATTATGAAAGAATGGAAAAGATAAATTGAGCACACTATAATTAATTTCAACCTTGGCAAGAGAAAAGCCTAATTCTAGGTTAATTTAATGTTCCTGGAATAGTTTCAGAACACTGCCTTTATCTTCTGTAGACAGTTGATCTGTTTTTTCTTCACAACAGTGTGTTTAGCAAAGGAAGTTACACATGAACACATCCTTTGGCTAACATATGGGGAATCCTATCTATATTTTCAAGGGGAAGTTGAAAGAAATAGAAGAAGAATTAACATTAAGGGAAACAAATCTTTCTCTATTTTTCCAAAAGAATGAAAATTAGAATAGTTGTCTGAAACTTTACCAAAATGTCTCACATGTCTGTTTATTTGAGATTGTCCAAATGTATGTGGTTTGAGTTGAACAAAAAAGAATCCAGTTTATAAAAAGTTAATTTGGCTAAGGCTTACATTGGCTGTCTGAAAGGGCAGCAAAGGGAGCTGTAAAAACAAAGCTTCTGGAAACCTTAAAAGTTTATCCAAAGTTTTGAGGTAGGTGCTTTCAATTTCAGGCTATAATATGTCATTCACATCCAGCAAATAAAGATTACTGACATAACACAGGGTTATTATTTGGTCCTGAATAACCAACTAATGGAAAGGTCCTCACACTGTTTTTGGGGGGAGGGGGGAAGAGGGGGGCTGTCTTCATTTTCTTCTCACATTACAATCCATCCATTCAGTAGATGGGTGTAGTATTTTCAGGAGAGAGCCAGACATGCTACTATGAGGAGGTAGAACAACCATCTATATTAGCTTAGTCATATGCAGCTATACCTGGATCCAAATAAATGAAAGAACACAGTGGGATATCTTCATATAAACAAATTAAGTAAATAAATATAGATCAGGGCACAGCTTACTTTTGTAGTTTTTCATACATGTTATGTATATCTGGCTAGGAATTCTTTAAAAGACTTAAAAAGCACTTCAGGAAAATGACTTAGGTTTTGTTAGAAAATGACATGCAAAACACAGACTATTTTGCCTTTTATAAAACATTTGGAAATAAATAAATAAAACATTTAGATCAGAAACAAGCTAATGGTTATTGTATACTTTCCCCTTTCCTATAAATATTACTTTGCTAATTGAAAGCTAAAGAAGACAAGATAGTCTTTGGAGAAGTTGGGTCTGAATCTTATTGCATGAGGAAGGAATGAAGATTGCATTCATCAAAGAAAGGGACTGAGTTATTGGCATTAAATTCACAGATTTTCTGGAGAAACATTTTAGCTAAACAATGGGGACAGAAAGTTAATTGGTACAGAACATTTCTGTTCCCAGCAATCTAAAACTAATAGGGTGATCAGTGCTTGTGTTTGTGGGGGTAAGAATATCAACCTTGCTGTCAAGGAAAATCAAGCTTTTGATAGTGTGTACCATACCATGTGCACTAATCAGACAGCTGGTACGGAAGTGGGGGAACACAGGCACAAAACAGGTTATGTAGAAAGTAAACACAGGGTCAGTCAGAAAGAACTCAAATGTCTATACACCAATGCACAGAGTATGAGGAATAAACAGGGAGAATTAGAAATTCAAGTAAATGGGGGCAGATATGATATTGTTGCCATTACAGAAACTTGTGGGGATAAAACCCACAAATGGAATACACGCTAGAGTGATTTAAATTATTTAAAAGAAACAGACCGAATAAAAGAGGAGGTAGAGTTGCACTATATATAAGAAATAACTATATCTACTTCCGGGTGGCAAGGCTCCGTTGCCGGCAGCCATTTAGGCTGTCAGCCCCGTCGTTCCGTAGAATCACCAAAAACAGCACCAATCAGCTGTTTTGGTGGCTCGGAAGGCCCCTCCTCGGGAGAAGAGGAGGGGGTGAGCGCCCAGGCAGGGGTAGAGCTCTCCCGGACCGCCAGAGTTGAAACTCTGGCAGTTGAAGGATTGAGCCCCCCCCGAAGCCTGAGTTTGCTCCAGACCTCGGGATGACTCTGCTCCAGGGCTTTGGAGCAGAGCAGGACGCAGCAACCATCCCTGCCAGCGAGAGTGAACTTTGGATTACTTGGATGCAGGCAGAGCTGTACAGAAGAATTATGTCAGAGCAAGTATATGATCTTTAACTAAGTGGATTTTGTGGAGATTTTAAAAAGTGAAAGTGCACAACAGATTTAAGTGGGTGAAAATGGCTGCCAAATCATCTAAAGTTCCCAGAAGCGTGGGGGCTTCCCCGGTGCAGCAATCTTTGTTGCAGGTTTTAATGCCCCCCCCTGCACCTGCATCTGCACCTGCACCTGCACCAGCTTTGACAGTAAAAGATTTGCAGGATGTTTTGCAAGAGGCTTTGAAAAAGCAATCCCAACAATTAGCTGAACTTATGGAGGAGACGCGGTGGCTCAGTGGGTTAGGATGCTGAGCTTGTCGATCTGAAGGTCAGCAGTTTGGCGGGTCGAATCCCGAGTGCCGCGTAACAGAGTGAGCGCCTGTTACTCGTCCCAGCTTCTTCCAACCTAGCAGTTCGAAAGCACGTAAAAATGCAAGTAGAAAAATAGGGACCGCTACGGTGGGAAGGTAACAGTGTTCCGTGCACCTTTGGCGTCTAGTCATGCCGGCCACATGACCACAGAGACATCCTCGGACAAGCACTGGCTCTTCGGCTTTGAAACGGAGATGAGCACCGGCTCCTAGAGTCGGAAACGACTAGCACGCGTGTGTGGGGGAACCTTTACCTTTACCTTTATGGAGGAGAAGCTTACAGAAATGAGGGCAGACATCTTACTTGCATTTCAAGGCATGGCTGTTTGTATAGAGCGTTTGGACAAGAGAGTGGAAGATCTCAGCCAAAATAATATGGCACCTCAAAAGCCTACTTATAGTGAAGCGGTGGGAGGAGCGCTACCTAAGAGAGTGCAGGTGATTTTGGAAGAGGCACTCCAGAAGCTTCAGGTCGCAAAAGATGGCGACAAAGCTCCTAACCTGGAATGTTAATGGTTTAAATTCACCACATAAGAGAAAGAAAGTATTTCAATATTTAAAGCAATTTAAAAATGATGTTATTTGCTTACAAGAAACACATATTAGAGCATCGGATCAAAAGTATTTGGTGAACTTGAGGTTGGGTACACAGTTTATTGCTTCTGCGACTGATAAGAAAAATGGAGTGGTCATTTATGTTAAGAATACTTTGACAGCGACTTTAACTGAAGCAGATAAACAAGGAAGATACGTTATGATTGAACTGTTAATAGAAGGCAAGAAAACGCTTTTGGTTGGACTATATGCTCCTAATCAACAACAAGGAGATTTTTACAGCTTATTACACAGCAAGATTATTCAGTGGGATTATAAATCTTATATTTTTATGGGAGACTGGAATGGTGTTTTGGATGTACAAATGGACAAAGGGCTTTTTTTAAAAAGCATTCCAAGTCATGCTAAACTGCCTAAATCTTTTTTTGAGATGAAAGATGACCTGGAATTGAGAGACGTTTGGAGAGAAAGGAATTTGCAAGAAAAAGACTTTACTTTTTTCTCTGATAGGCATCAATCTTTTTCTAGGATTGATTTTGTATTAATTACTAATGATTTCTTTTCTAGGATTAAGAAGATCAAGATTTGTCCAAGAACTATATCTGATCATAGTCCAGTATGGTTAGAGATAGAAAAAGATAACAGAGATAGATGGTCTTGGCGTTTAAATGAAAATTTGTTTAGATATCAGGAAAATGTGGAAGAGTGTAAAAACAGATGAAGGAATTTTTTGAAATTAATATGCATAAAGGTACTTCTATTGAGATGGTTTGGGAATCAAGTAAAGCTTATATGAGAGGTGTATTAATATATTTGAACAATAAACATAGACGTAAATTGGAATTTAGGAGGAAAGAATTAGAGGATGAAATTAAGGAAAAAGAAAAGGCTTTAATTCTGAATCCATCTGATGGGAAGATCAAAGAAGTAATCACTTTATTAAGGGGTCAGTTTGACAAGTTAATGGCAGATCAAGTGGCAACTAATTTGCGATATGCTAGACATAATACTTTTTGTAATGTAATAAACCAGGTAGATGGTTAGCTTACTTGTTGAGGAAGAAGCAAAGGGCTTCTAATATAGATAGAATAGAACATAAGGGTAAAGTAGTGTATCAGCAGAATCTTATTAAAAAGACTTATCTCCTCCTTTTTCTTCCATCTAAATTACTGTTAGATATCTTTTAGGCATATTCTCTTTTTCACCCAATCATAAAAAGTGAGATTATAAAAGCCCAGTCTAGCACAATACCAATGAAGAAGAAAAATAACAGCTCTCAAAAGAAACCAGCATTGCTGTATAAAGAACTCTCTGATGAATTGAAAAACAAAAAGGACATGTATAAAAAGTGGAAAGAGGGGCATATAACTAAGGCAAAATATCTGCAAATAGCCCAAGCCTGCAAAGATGAAGTCAGGAAAGCTAAGGCTCAAAATGAACTAAGGCTGTGACAAAGGTAAAAAGAAAAAAGAAAAGCTGCTTTTAACATGTAAAAAAACAAAAAATCAAGAAAACAGTTGATTCATTAATAGGAGAAAGTGGCACAAAGGTGACAAGCAACAAGAAGAAAGCAGAACTGCTTAACTTGTTTTTTTCCCCATCTGTCTTTATACAAAAGGAAAAAAAACAGTCCAACCTATCAAAAACAGATTAGGAATACAGTTAAAATGGGCAAGAAAATGGTAAGTGAACACCTGTCCACCCTAGACAAGTTCAAATCTCCAGGACGAGATGGATTATACCCAAAATTCTGAAGGAACTGGCAGACATGATTTCACTGAAGTATATCTTTCAAAGATCCTGGAGCATTGGGAACTACCAGAGGACTGGAAAAGAGCTGATGTAGTTCCCATCTTCTTTGGAAAAGATAATCAAGCAATGAATCAGTGAATAGCTAGAGGCAAACAAAATCATAAACAAAAGCCAACGTGGGTTTGTTTAAAACAGATCATGCCAGACAAATCTTATTGTATTCTTTGACTAGGTGACAAAATTAATGGACCAGAGGAATGCTGTGGGTATAATTTACTTGGATTTCAGTAAGAAGTTTGATAAAGTAGACCACAACCTATTATTTGATAAGATAGAAAAATGTGGATTAGACAATATCACAACCAGATGGATTTGTAACCGCCTGACCAACCATACTCATTGTGTAGTCCTCAAAGGAACTGCATATACTTGGAGGTAAGTATGCAGTGGGGTACCCCGAGGCTCTGTTTTAGGCTCAGTACTTTTCAACATCTTCATCAGTGATGAGGGGATAGATGGGCAACTTGTCAAATTTGCAGACAATATCAAGCTGGCAGGAATAGCCAACACTCCAGAAGATAGGCTTAAGATACAGAAGGATCTTGACGGACTTGAACATTGGGCACTAACAAAATGAAATTCAATGGTAAAAAAAGTAAGGTTTTACAGTACATTTAGGCAAGAAAACCAAAAGCACTGGTATAGTATAGGTGATAATAGCAGTAACTGCGAGAGGGATCTTGGAGTCCTAGTGGACAATCAGTTAAATATGAGCCAGCAGTGTGCTGCAGCTGCCCCAAAAGCCAACATAGTTCTAGGCTGCATTAACATATGAAGTATTAATACCACTTTACAATGTCTTGGTAAGGCCACACTTGGAATACTGCATCCAGCTTGAGTCACCACAATGTAAAAAAGATTTTGAGACTCTGCACCTGAAGGCTGGACAAGAAGCAATGAACAGACACTAATCAAGGAGAAAAGCAACCTAGAACTAAGGAGAAATTTCCTGACAGTTAGAACAATTAATCAGTAGAACAACCTGCCTCCAGAAGTTGTGAATGCTCTAACACTAGATTTGACAACCATTTGTTGGAAATGATATAGGGTTTCCTGCCTGAGCAGGGGGTTGGACTAGAAGACCTCCAAGGTCCCGTCCAACTTTATTTTCTATTCTATTCTATTCTATTCTATTCTATTCTATTCTATTCTATTCTATTCTATTCTATATTTACAAGTGGATTAAGCCTATCAATACACTGACAGTAGCTAATTGATCTTGGCTGAACTAAAAAACTCAAGCAGAGTGAGACCTGGTTACTTTGTGAATGGAGAAGGTGCTAATGCTGGGTAAGATGGAAGGAAAGAGAAGATTAGCAGCAAAGTGTTTGGTCTCAGGTACAGTGATGATGAGTGCAGCTTTGGAAAACCTCAAAGACCAGATTATGGATAGATCATCATGGAGAAAATTGTATCAGTACTAGGAGTCAAAAATGATTCAGTGGCCCATAATCAATCAATCAAACATCAAGATATATCAAGGATTAAAAAATAATTATCCTGAAGAAGACAGTAGCAAACCAATTCCATACTGTTGCTAAGAAAATGGTATGGGTGTATTCATCAAAAGTCAAGCATCTCTTGAAAGAAACTTCATCTTTTAAGTCTGTTAGGTTCTGAACCTGCCAATTTTCCTTGAGTTTACTTTGAAACTTAATAGAAAATCACAGCACTAAATTTTTATGGGAGGAACTATAAAAATGAATTCAAGTCATTATGTATTCTTCGGATTATAAATTCTCTATCTGTTATTTGTACTAATAGATCGCATTATGTCAATGTTAAACAACAGTGAAATATTGGTAACTTTCTATGGTCTTCTTAAATAGCAGTTCTGAATGTGTGACTATAACTTTTAAAATCTTCCTTTTATAAAAACATACACCCCATTTTATGTATAGTTAGAGCGATGCTAAAAATAAGCAATTCTATCATTTTTCCTTCAATTTTGTTGCAGTTTTTGAACAAGTTTACAATAAAATCCTACTATCATATATTATAACTTTTGTAAACCTTAAATGATGAATACTCTGGATTTTGGGGTAAGAGTACAAGGAGCCTAGTGTCTGGTTTGAAAAGTCACATATCACAGTGGATAATATTGTGATATGTAACCATGTTTTGTTTTTTTTTAGTCTATAAATGCAGCATGAAGAACTTTTGGGACTAACATGTGATCCTGTTAAACTCTTAAATTATTCAGAGTAGTTGATCACATGTTACATATCTGCTCCTTAATCACCAGTATTGTATTAGGACAACAATATATTACATTATATTCCCTGTTTATTGTAGTGATCTTATATTATTTTCTAAATCTATTAACAAGCTAAGAAAAAAAAATACAACAATACAGAATTAAGGAAGACTGAGAAATAACAACTGATCAAAAATAATCCAGAGAACTCCAACCTCAAGTGGGAAAATTCATTCTTCCTGGTCACCACCCATTATGTTATTTATTATATTCTACTGATACTCTCTTCTGGCAACCTAGCAGTTCGAAAGCACGTAAAAATGCAAGTGGAAAAATAGGGACCACTACAGTGGGAAGGTAACAGCATTCCGTGTGCCTTTGGCATCTAGTCATGCTGGCCACATGACCACGGAGATGTCCTCGGACAAGCGCTGGCTCTTCGACTTTGAAACGGAGATGAGATTTCCCCTAGAGTTGGAAACGACTAGCATGCATGTGCGGGGGAACCTTTACCTTTACCTTTTTTTACTGATACTCTGTCATCATAATGTATGTTATTAAAAAGAAATAAATGTATATGGACAAAAGAAAATAACTTTAAATAAGAGAAAGAGACAGACAGAATCTCAAACAATGCCCATTATACAATCATTTTATAAATACTCCAGAATGCAGACAGATGGCTTATTTCTGGAAAACAACAGGCTCCCTGCCCCTGCAGTATTAGCTTGGGTATGTTTAATCTGAGGTTGTGCACAATGTTTTTAATGGGTCCCCCTCTCAGTTTCTTTGTATATGAAGATTAAAATGATGGCTTGGTATCTGCTAGGAGGACTTTTTTTCACAAGAGCACTTCTAGTTTGGAACTGTCATCTGAAGAGATCCAGAAACATTTTTGTTCTGAATTGTTTTACAAACATTGAAGTGATTTTAAATCTGGCTTGTTTTCTGTTCAACTGTTCTACATTTTTAAAACAATGCAGCCATTTGATTTATATTTCAGTTGTCTTTTTAATTACATTCAATTTTTGTAGTGATGCTGCCTTGCTGAATTTTTTTGTATTAGCAAAATTCCTAAAATAAATAAAATAAAAAAAGACATGAGTCTCTAGGTGCCACCATACGGCATCCTAATTCTCATGCCATTTTTCATTCAAATAGAGAGGATAGGTTTAAGCTGTGAACAAGTCACTCTCCTAATAGCCTATTTTGCAATCTTCTTTAATACTAATCCAGAGGCTCTAGTTTAAACCATAACATTCTTATGAATTTGACTTTTAAATCCTCCCGAGGATGTTTTTATTACTGTTAATATTGTTGCATGATGTTGCTCTGCCTTGCCTCTTTAGAAGATGAAATAACACACAAACTTGAATATTTTTACTAGTAAATTGAAGACACTAGATGGCACCAGAAAAGTGAGAATAAGAAAAGAAATTCTAGGTTAAGAACTTCTGTGTATGCACCTTTAAGCTATTTGAGACTACAAATAAGCAAATTTAGAAGATGGTTATCTACCCTCTGGAGTGAATTTTTCTGATTAGCTTGACCTTTTCCCTTGACAATCTGCATCCTTCCAGAGCCAAGTGTAATACCTATCTATTTGCACAAGCAGAAAATGAGATGATTTCATTTTTTATACTATGCTTATATTATCTATATGTACACCCATGGTGCTATACATACAATTGGTAATGTTTATGAATAAAATAAAATTAACTGTTAATACAGTATCCAGCTGCCATGATAACCCTGCTTGCAGGAATGTGGAAATTTTGGATGTTATCAGGGTAGAATATATGAAAGTTCCATTTTACACAGTTCTTGAATCTTCCCTTCTAAGATATTGAACAAAAGCACCTCTCAGCTGATGTTATATATTCCAACATATGACATACTTGTAGCAAATATGCTATTACATTGTTTTTCCATATTGTGAACCAGAAACATCAACATAAAAACATGAGAACCTTACAAATTCCCTACTCCCCAGATTTAAAATATGGCTCATCTATATTTGGAGACATCAACATTTTATGGCAGGTGCTTTTACATACTCCAGTAATAGATACCAAGATAAAACCAGATTTAGACAATCATATAAGAAACTATGCAGTCTGCTAGGTATACAGGTATGTTCATAATGCCCACTGAACAAATAAAAAAGAATAAAAAAATATTTAGCAAAAGTGCTTGTTATTTTTCTATTTTTGCTTTAAGACTAATACATCTTGAAAAAGTATCTGTTTTCCATAAATTGATCTTATGTTGCAGCTGCTGCCTCCCACTAGGATTTTCATTTAAGCACGATGCTGTTGGCTAAGCAAAGTTGTACGGGAAACAAAGTAAACAGGGTGGAGTTCTGTTATTTAGAAAAATGTAAACAGTATAGAAAACAATGATTTTAAATGAAGGATGAGGGGACTCTTTTTACTGAGCCAAGAAATAGATGTTGACTTGTGCTGTAATTTAATTCCTTGCATGGAATTAAACCTAAAGACATGAAATTCAGTGTGAGACTAAGGAAAACAACAAGCAAAAGGATTTTCTTAAGTTAACATTGGGAAAGGTAACTCTGAACACAGGACAGCATAACTGAGAGCTATTTTCCATCACTGCCTTTTAAGTGAAACTTAAGACAGAGTGTTATACCTGAAGCTGCATTCTTATATGTCCCTGGTTTGAAAAAATGATTTACTTTTTATTTACAGGGAAAGAAATTATTTTTCTTTTAAAAAAACAACTGCTGAAAACTAAAGTCAATTTAAACTAGTTTGGTTTGCAAACAATATGATCAATTAATCCTTTCACTCTATGTATAATTCATATACTATAATTAAAGCTGCAGCCAAGCAGTCTACAGTTTTGGAGGTTGGTCTGAAAAAAAAGGATCTTTGTTTTGTAAGAAATGCTGAAATTATTTCAGTTGCTCTTTAAAAAAAACAAAACCTTAAGTTCAACAAATATAAAGTTCGAATCAAGGTTTTATAACAGATGAACATGGCTTCTCTCTGAAATATTGCTTATGTGTACAGCAATTCCACTGCTCATGGTGTGGTAGGATGGAGGGTTTGTTGTCACTGTGTGTTGGGGGGAGGGAGCACGGGGGGGGGGAGGCTCAGCTAATCTCATTGTACACATGTTGTACTTTGACAATAAAGGTTTATTATTATTATTATCATTGATATCACTAGTGCTTTCAGGGCTCTGCTTGCTACATAATGGCAGAACAAAGACATTGGTGATCTTCTTTCTTCTCCTGTACTGCTCTTTAAAATAAATCTTTTTTTTTCTGATGCTAGCAATAAGAGGGAATAAATTTAGACCAACTCAAGTGCTTAAATTTTTGGCAGTTATGAGGTTTGGCAGAAAAGGAACACAGACAATCCTTTGGCTGTTCAGACACTTTGAGTCTGGTCTCTGACTCCTTCAGTGTCCCCTGTTATTCTTTCCAATGTCAGAAATTTCCACTTCAACCAAAGAAGCTGACAAACAGTTGAAAAAATAAAAAAACAATGTTCAAATTTCCTACCAGATTGGAGGGGATAATCCAAGTGGCCTCTAGAGCATTTCATTCAATGATCAAGGGCTATGATAGTATGGCAGTGTCAGGGATGGAAGAGGCATGGGTCCATTTCTGTTCATAGATTAGGTACGCATGGAGAATGACTGAGCAGAACTGAGTATTCAATCAATACAGAGTGCAATTTTAATTAATACTTCCAAAGAAGTGATGGGCCATATTCATTTTCATAGTAATGACTGATAAAAATATTTTAGAGAGCAATCACATCAAGTTCAATGTCGCAGCGAGTCTGCAACACATACTCGTTGTCTGAGGTTCCCTGTTGATGTTGTCCTGGGTTCCCGCAGGAACGAGTCTCAGCCCTCGCCGAGACAATTTAGGGGGTCCTCGCAAGGACGAAAGAAGTCGAATAAAAAACACCACACTAGAAGTTTCTCGAGATGAGAGAGCACGAAGTGCCCGGGGTGATGTTGTGTCCTCCGAGCAGATCGCAACAGTCTCTTTTATTAAGCAGTTTTAGCAGGGAGGGGTCACTACAGCAAGCAAGGAGATAGCATATAAAAAGTTACCAGACAGCGTGAGTCAGAGCATACGTGTTAGCAAAACACTATCTGATTTACAGGAAATCATACACTTCAGCAGAATAAAGACCTAACTCAGGGAAAGCGAAACTTAACTTGAGGATTTACAGGAA
>JAKJMR010000517.1:2382290-2409261 GCA_024449315.1 Daboia siamensis | reverse complement strand
ATTTATTTATTTATTTATTTATTTATTTATTTATTTATTTATTTATTTATTTATTTATTTATTTATTTAATTTCTATACCGCCCTATTCCCAAAGGACTCAGGGCGGTTTACAGGGCAGCATAAAATACAGTATAAAAATAATATAGAATTAAAAATACATTAAATTAATTAAGCCCAATTAAAACAACCTTTAAAAAAGCTAAAACCCCTTCAGTCCAGGCCTGATAGATCGAAAAACCAGGTTTTCAGGTCCCGGCAAAACAAACGCAGATCGGGGGCAGTCCTAAGTTCCACAGGTAAATCATTCCAGAGGGCAGGCGCGCCCACAGAGAATGCTCTTCACCTAGGAATAACCCGCCGGCATTCCCTATCCGGCGGTATCCTGAGAAGGCCCTCCCTGTGGGAGCGCATGGGACGAAGGGAGCTTGATGCCGGCAGCAGGTGTTCCATCAGATAACCCAGACCCAAGCCATTAAGGGCTTTATAGGTCATCACCAGCTACATCAATTACTACGCTTGTCCTTACTTCACTATTCTGCTCTTTGCATCACCTGATAGCCATGTTAGAGTCCATTTTGTTCCCTTGGCTCATATTCCTACACGAGACAAACCCTTCCTTACTAAGGGGGGGCAGGCAGAGAATCCTGGATGAGCCCCCCACATAGCATTACCTCCTCAGAGGCCGCCAAAGCCCAGGCCTTCCCAGCCCCGCTCTCCTCCATCATGCTCTGCAGCTGCGCTCTCAAGGTGTTAGTAAAGTGTCTCTTCTAGCAGAAGCTCATGAGAAGTGAGGAGGTGGCAGACTCTTGTCATCAAAAGGGGGGCTTTCAGGAACAAAGATGACCAGCCCCTAGCCCTGATAGCCAATACTTGGTGGTGTTTAACAGCCCCAGGCAGTCATAGAAGCAATAGTCAATGATTTCCCAGTGACTGTTTGGAAACAAGTGGGGTGTGGAAAACCCCAGTTCCAGGCAATGATAGCAACATGAACAAAGGAAGTCAGCATTCTGCAGTAATAGCTCGTCCCTCAGGGCAACTCCCCACAATGTCTAAAACTTGCACAAGTAGCAATAATCAAAGTTCAGATGGCCATTAGTCTCCAAAGTAGCAATGACCAACCTCTCCTTCTCTTCTGTTGTTGCTCGCAGTCTCAGGTCTCGTTGGTGTCAAACTCCTCCCCCCTGTCCTTTATTGTCAAAATCTGAATTTAGCAGCCCCACCAACTTTCTCTCTCCTCACTCTCTCTCTTGCCTCCACTTGGGACATCCTCCCTATGAAAGAAAGCAGTGAAATTCCACCTTCTCACTCTCTCTCACTCTCTCCTTCCCCCTCCTTCACAGAAAGGGATCAGCTTAAAACTTCCAATCCCTCTTTGACTTCACCTGGTCTCCCTCTGACAACAGCAACAACAACCCTTTTTTCTCCTTTTTCTTTCCTTCCGCCCGATCCACTCCCACCGCGCCCCAAATCAGCAGCATAGAAAAAAGCCAAGATCATTCTATTGTTCTATCATTCTATTAAATTAGATATAGAAGAATAGATTTAAATTACTTCAAGGCAGATCTAAGTTGAACATTAAGAAGAAGAAAAAATCCTAACACTAAGAGCAGTTTGACTACGGACAAAATTAACTAGAGAAATGATGAACTTCCTTTCATTTCACCTTTCATTAAAAATGTTCAAGCAAAGACTGGACAGCAACTATTTGGGATACATAACAGAACAGGAATTTGGATTTAATGGCATTAGAGACCTTTATAATGGTTTGCCTAACTCTTTGCTTTTATTTTAATTTTAGTCATGTGACAGGGAATTAGGTGACCATAAGTTGAGTGTCCCCAATCCAGAAACAGGTAAAACCAGAGTACTGGAAAGTGGCACATAACATCAAGCTGTGCAAAGGCCATGACTACCACCTGCTTTTTGAGTAGCATGTTTGAGTCCAGTAGCAATAGCACTTAGACTTATATACCACTTTGCAATGCTTTTAAAGCCCTCTCTAAAAGGTTTACAGAGTCAGCATATTGCCCCAAATATCTGGGTCCTCATTTTATCAATCTCGGAAGGATGGAAGACTGAATCGACCATGAGCTGGTGAGAATTGAACTGCTGAACTGCTCACAATCAGTAGAAGTAGCCTGTAGTACTATATTCTAGCCACTGCCTCACCATGGTAGAATCTCCAAATTACGCACCAGCTTTGTTTGAGGCAGGGCAACCTGATCCGGTACTGCTTATTCCTATAACCAGCAGACCTCCAAATCCAAAGCAATTCAGTCTTACAAGAATTCAGCTAAAGCCTGTTTTCCCCATCCAGACTCTCACAGCCTGCAAGAACCAGGATAAGACACCCATGACATTGCTTAATTCATCAGGGGTGGATTAATTGGGTTGGATGAATTCATTTCATGGCCCCATGTAAATGTTGAATAGGAGAGAGCATAAAATAAGGGCTGACAGTGGGATCTCCTCCCCCACATCATCACTGATTGCAATTAATCCCAGAGAAAGGGGAGAACCAGCATAACATAGTGCCATCTATCCCAATATTCTGAGCCAATCCAGAAAGATACCTGTGTTGACTGTATCAAAAGCCACAAAAGATCAAGTATGCAAGGATGGATGCACAACACCGATCCCATGCTCACCAGAGATTATTTAAAACCATGACTAATGCCATTTCCATTGTATACCCAATTATCATGCTATATATATAATTTAGTAGGGACGCGGTGGCTCAGTGGGTTAGGATGCTGAGCTTGTCGATCAGAAGGTTGGCAGTTTGGTGGGTCGAATCCCGAGTGCCGCATAGCAGAGTGAGCGCCTGTTACTCGTCCCAGCTTCTGCCAACCTAGCAGTACGAAAGCACGTAAAAATGCAAGTAGAAAAATAGGGACCACTCCCGTGGGAAGGTAACAGCGTTCCATGCGCCTTTGGCGTCTAGTCATGCCGGCCACATGACCACGGAGACGTCCTCAGACAAGCGCTGGCTTTTCGGCCTTGAAACGGAGATGAGCACCGGCCCCTAGAGTCGGAAACGACTAGCACGCATGTGCGGGGCAACCTTTACCTTTACCTTTATATATAATTTGATCGCTTGTTCCTAATTTATTCTAAATATCTCAGAATATTCACATACACAATAATTTATAAAACTTGTAATCATTACCCATCAAATCCATTTACATTCCAAAAAACATTAAAGGAAATAAAAGAAGAAAAACTTAACAGAGTATGGGGGTCCGGTTTATTGTCATTTAATTTTCACATTACTTGAATGAACATTTTGAACTGATAATGGATTCTGTGTAATGCCCTCATTCAAATAAGATAAAAGAAAATATGTTCTTCCTTTATTTGAACTGAGCTGGGAAATAGCCCACCTTTTTTCAATAAACCCTTCAGTGACAATTAAATAAAAATAATATAATATAAAAGACAATGTATTAATTTTTAAATCTGAGAATGACCATAAAATACAGGTTTTCAATAATTTCCCAACATCTGAGGTCAGTACACTAACTGCTGAGGGGCTATTAAAGCTGTTATGCTTGCTAAACTTTGAAGAAGTTTAGCTTTGTTGCTTTGTTGGATCAACAAAACTAAGGATTATCTAACCATAAGTCTGGACTCTTAGAAAAATATATTTTTGAAAATTTCATTAAATAGAGTGTCATTTTTCAATGGAGTGCTATTATTACTGTTTGGCTAACTTATTTCTTATTAAATTTACTTATTTACTTATTAAACAGTGAGAAAAAAACACAGATAGTGTTATAGCTTACACAAGGAATTGACAGAATTAGGAAAGAGTGATGTCAACTCACATGGTTAAGTAAAATTAAATCAAATGATTATTGTGGTAATACACCAGCATAAGATATAATCAAGAAAACACAGTGATTTCAGTAATAACACTAAGCTTATAAATGATTAAAATATTTAAAGCTAAAAGCTAAACATCCCTAAAACTTGACACACTACTATTATATTAAAACAATAAAATCTCTATATAAAATTATGAATATTAACTTTTTAAAAAAGGGGACATATAGCTCAAATATATGTATCTGTAAAAAACCCACCCTCATTTTCTAAAATCCATGTATGAGATTTATAATTTATTCTCCATGCATCTCACATACTACATATGGGACAGATGCAATTCTTTGAAGTTGGGAGGTGAACTTGGGATGGTTTCAAAATGTATTTAGATTTGACAGGTAGGTCTCAACAATGAACCAATGAACTTTGCTTGTTAGAAATAACATTTCAGATATTTTTTTTCAGCTCATGCCATATTAAGTAAATCTGTAGCAGCAATAATGATTCTTTGGGGTGAAGGGAACTATAGTAATTATTCCTGAAATTATCCTGGAATACATTTATCAAGACTTTTATTACTTTACTTTGACTATTTCCCAGAAATAGCTAATAGCTATTTAGATAACTATTAATGGAACTGTTTTTATTATTACATGTTTGCGATTTGCCTGGAGTGTCCAAAATACCCTACCCCTTAACCAGTGATGGGATTCAAATATGTGAACAACCGGTTCTCTGTGCGGATGCTGCTTCTGGAAGTCCATTCTAGGCCTGGGCAACAAAAACTTAGCTACCAGTTCTGCTGAAGTGGTGCGAACCAGCTGAATCCCACCACTGCCCTCAACCCTAATAATTTCAGTGTCTTTGAAAAGACTTGAAATAGTAGATTAGATTAAAATAAAAATAAATAAAATCAAATAGAAAATATACAAAGGATTGGTGTTTAATTATTAATAAAATACATTCCATCCACTCAGCATCAATAAAACATTCTGGTTTTTTTAGCACTGTTCCCACATGGTTACAAGATCTGATTGTTTTTGCATTGCTCTTGCATAATTCTTATAGTGAAGTATACCAATGTATACCACTGTACTTTCAATTCAAAAGAGAGTTTGCTTCCAGAAAACTGCAAAATGCTATCTGAATGTGTAGGCAATTAAAATCTGTAGCAGGCATGTATGTTCTTTGAAAATATTTTTGAAAAAAAGCTTTGGATCTTATGCGAGGACAGCATTTCTCTGCTATTCATCTAAATAGCTGAATTTTTTAAGAGGCTTCCACACAAGCCTAAACAATGCTGCTGCTATTAAAATGAATGTAACCCCTCACATGGGGAGGTCTGTAAAAAAAAGACAAGGTACTTTACTGAATGTACAACAGTGCTGCATTTGCATTTGTGTGAGTTATGAAGCATTTCTTTTGAATAATTTTTAAGCTGTGTGGCCCTCATCTGCAATTTTTCTCCCCTGGGCTTCTTATGTGGTGCCCTCTGCCAATCAGCCAAAGTGTCTGTAGACTGCAGATTGATGATCAAAATAGAATAGGAAAAGTATGATTTTTTCATTCTGAAAATTCTATGTCTGCTGAGTACAAAGAGAGAATTATACTGTTTCCTTAATACCATTAAGAGAGAGGTGATGGGTATTTACAAATCTAACTTCCCCAGGTAGCTAATGTCTGCTTGAACTTAACTATTGATCTTTTTGTTAACATCTGCAACATGTATTTAGCTCTCCAAAGTCACTGCAAAATGTTTATAAATCACAATGGTTGGATACAGCCAACATGATAAACTGCAAACAGGCAAACTCTTTTTTCCTCCTTTTTTGAAGCAGCCAAGAAGATAAAATTTGGCTGATCCTTATACATTAAAAAGGTTACTTACAAGTTCTGAATTTATAGAACAGCTGATAGAACTGTGCAATGAAGGCAGGATTCATAATGCAGGCAAGATGGTTTTTCAGCCTTGATTTATGTTCATTTTTTATTAAAAGGGAAAGTTTATGTTTATCAAGTATTTTCAAGGACTCTACCAGTGTTTCTTACAAAAATAGATAACAGACATTCTTAGTGAAGATATGAATGTAAATCACGATTGATTTTTAAATCTAAAGCAGTCAGAATAGTTACAGTATGGCTTCACTGAGTGGAGTTTCCATACAATTCTCAGCATTATACAGCATCTAAATTTTTGTATCAAATATCAACTGATGATTTGTGTAATTTCAGTCTTTAAAAAAGATACAGAGACACATAAGCTTCAAATTCTTTCACTATTCAGGGCTTATAACTTTTCAATGAACCCAATTAACTTATAAATGACCCATTTGTTTCTCCCTAACAGTTTATCTGTTTTTCAATTATTATTATTTTGCTACTATACTATGGTGATATTTTCCCTTGCCTTTTAACATCATTGCTTCCTTATTCTAATTTATTTTTCTTCTTTCATTTTTTTCCACATATTTTTCCTCCTTCCATACTACCAGATTTCAGAAAAGGAATAGATTCTCTTTCCAAGGTACTAAAATAAATCTTCTAAGCTATGTTGAAATAAGACTCAATCTATATGATTCTACTCAAGAATTTCCTTGACTCCAGTCAAAGGAAACTCAAACTCAAACTCAAACCTCCAGCTATACATCAATCCCATGGAACTCCTCCCTTCACTGAACTGAGTTTACCATATCTTCAATTACTCTCAGGTCCTTCTTTAATTCTTCAGTACAATTTTATTTGTTTATTCATTTATTTACTTTTATATAGCTACTCATATCCCAATAGCAACTCTAGGAGGCTTGCAATATTTAAAGACAATACAATACAATACAATACAATACAATACAATACAATACAATACAATACAATACAATACAATACAATACAATACTACAAACCATAAAAAACAGCAAAGGGGCCAAATCAATCTAGTAACTAATCATCACCTTGTGATAATTAATACTCTGACCCATATACCAAATCATTCTACCTCCTTTATATTCTTTTATTCTTTTTCAACTGCACCCATTCTTCCTATGGGCCTTTGAACAAGGCACTTATGTCTCAAAATAATTCTGTGCTTTGCCCCACACTGTACTATATTATTGCACTGTTTGGTTACTGCTGACTGAAATTTTAGTAAATTAAAGAGACTTTAGGACTTTAAAAGTATATGCTTTAAATGAAGACAACATCAAATTCAGCACTTGACTATTCTAATTCATGAAATAAGCAACTAATAAGTGATATAAGGGACGTGGGTTAGGACGCTGAGCTTGTCGATCAGCTTGTCGATCGGCAGTTTGGCGGGTCAAATCCCGAGTGCTGCGTAGCAGAGTGAGAGCCTGTTACTCATCCCAGCTTCTGCCAACCTAGCAGTTCGAAAGCACGTAAAAATGCAAGTAGAAAAATAGGGACCACTACGGTGGGAAGGTAACAGTGTTCTGTGTGCCTTTGGCATCTAGTCATGCTGGCCACATGACCACGGAGACGTCCTCGGACAAGCGCTGGCTCTTCGGCTTTGAAACGGAGATGAGCACCAGCCCCTAGAGTCGGAAACGACTAGCACACATGTGCGGGGGAACTTTTACCTTTACCTTTAGGTGATATAAAAATATCTGCTTTGATAGACACAACTAACCAGAGGAGAATAGTAAACAATTGGCTAGATGAACAAAAATAAAATTAGAATTACATCACTTATTACATTAGAGATAACTGGAAAAACCCCACACCAAATAAACAGAACATGGCAAATCCAGAATGGAGTACATACAGTATTTTAGAGTGTTTTTTAAAAAATCTGATTATATATAGAATAATTCAGAAAAACTGAATTTAAATTTATATTTAGAATATAAAATATATTGTTTTTTAAAAAATCTGATTATATATAGAATAATTCAGAAAAACTGAATTTAAATTTATATTTAGAATATAAAATATCTTTTTGCATTTTTCAAATGGAGTGCTAGAAATGTTGGAGCTTTTCTCTGTAATCATGGTAATTTGTTTCTGGTTGCTGCCCCAGATTTTCTTTTCCAGAAAATTTGCAGTTATTTCAGGGATATCTCCAAATATTGAGAAATGGAAGATTTTTTTGTCATTTTAATCATGTATTCTGAGTAACCCCATTACAATTTACATTTTTATTATTCTTAAATTGTATTAAACTATGTACATGATTTAGTTTTATTGAATTTTATTATACATATAATATGGTTTCTCTTCAGATTATATAAATTAAAGGTCATATAATGATCAGGATATATTATGGTTGATACAATGAAGATAAGTGTGTTTCATTGAAGAAAGATTAAAAGTTTATAATGAATAAATGATCCATATACAGCAAATTACATTCACCATTCTAAGGTTCTTTTTGTGTGGTAAAGAAATTAAGAATTAGAACTTCAGGTTTAAATAATTGTTCTTGATAATTACAGATTTTGTTTCTTTAATCTTTGGCTTTATAGTTGGTATAGCAGGTCAATTTTTTATGTATATAAGACAAACTATCTGAGATTTATTTTGAGTCACTTGGGTTACTTATGACTCAAGATAACATCTGGGTTTTAGGAGTAGAAATAATTGTGGTTTGGTAATGAATAGTTCACTTTTTTTGGTATATGTTTAATTCTTATTCAGAGCTACAGTGGGAAAGAATGCCTTAGTAATCCTGTACTTACAAAGGTCATTTTTATTGCTTCAGTTTGTCATTGGTAGGGAATCTCAGCTGGAAGCCAGGATGCCAATTGTCTTTCAACCACAGGCATATTGCATATATCATTAGGTAGGCAAAGAAAATGTAAAGGCCCACAGTTTTAACATTTAGATCCTCTTTCAGGATCATTGTAGTAGTTTGAAAATAGTAATTAACTCAACCAGTACGTAGTCAATCTGTTTATTTTCAAGGCCAATTGCTTTGATTCTAAGGAACACTATGCTTTTCCAATGAAGATCAAAACAGGGAGATTACATTGGTTAGCATTTTATGTTACCATTTCTAGTTATGCTGGAAATATATATATAGAAGTGAAACTAATTATATTCATCTTCAAGGGACTGAACTGGCATTGTGACAAGCCACCAATCAGCCATACTTTGGTGTGATCTACTCATTTTTCTTCACATCTCTGTGGATCATGGAATGGGGATTGGGAGAAGAACAACTAACCCAAGTATGCTCTTTTAACACCACACTTTGCTGGAAACAGAGAGCAGACTAGCTTCTCCCTGGGATATAGTGTTTATAAAAAAGATGTTAGGAAATTAGGATCAACTATCAGGAAACCTTGAAAACTTTCAGGTGACACATTAAAATCTAAAAGGATTCTGGGGAGAAAAATAAGTCTTACAACAGCTGGCTGCAGCTGAAGGTCCTAAAAAGGCTAACATGATCTCAACATCTTTAATAAATATTAAAGATGGTCTGTATTCTGGTGGTTTCTATCCAGAGTAAGTAATGATGTTGATAAAAATAAAATGGACCTGTTTACATTTACAAGGATTAATAGAATGGTGGGTAAAACTGAGAGAAAACTCACAAAAGCATTGGAGAGCACACTTCTGGGAAGAAGAGTGCTGAAGGGGGAAAACATCATGGTATCACATAGCCAGATGACTTTAATATTGACCATGATGAAGACAAGATCAAAGGACTGTATACCAAACATTAAGCAAGCAGTTTCCAGAATCTCTTTGCCTGAGAGGATTTCCTTGCAATGGCAATTAAGTAATTTCCTTGACCCTAAAAAGAAAAATAGGAGTAGAACTATAGTAGAAATTAGGGAGCAAGTCTGGGCACATACAATATATTAGAAACATGCATATGCTAGGTACATATCGTATGGTGTTAAGATTTGCTTCCTTAGAATATTTTGGAGAACAAAGGAAAACATTCTCAATTCAAATATTTTATTAAAAAAAAGTTAAACTCTACCAGTATCTGTATGTCTCCAGTGATAGCCCTACTGAAATATATTTCACCTGGGAACTGAACACCATTATTTATTACAAAGGAACAAACATGTCTTTTTTTTTTATCTTAGAACTCTGCCCAGTCATGTCCTTTTCTCTAGCTATCCACTTAAACACACACAAAATGATTTTTCTTTGATATTCACAACACACATTTTAGTGTTGATTTAATTAATTAGATGGCCTCAAGTCAGAGTTGACGATTAGTGACCATGTAGATAGACTCTGCAGAATGATCTGTCCCTGTCTTTGTACTTCAGGTATTCTGAGAGTGGAGCCATCATCACTGAAATTAGAGACCATTTACCTGCTGCTAGTTCTCTTATTTTTCCTTCCAAATTCCCAGCAATATAGACTACTCTAGAGAGTTTGATCTTTGCATAATGCATCTAAAATATGATAATTTGACCCGTATAATTTGTGTCTCAAATGAGAACTTTTAATTGAATTTGTTGGGTAAGCTAAGCAGACAGGTATATGGATTCTAAACAAATATCATAGAACAACAATGGAAACACCCAGTACTGCCCTCCTCCTACAGACAATAGGATAAACTGGATTTCTATTGATCTCTCTCTCTCTCTCTTTTTCTTTCTCTCTTTTTCTCTCTCTCTCCCCACTTTCTTCCACTTTACATTTCCCTCAAACCCACAGTATTTTCCTGTGCAAAGGAAATTATTGTAATTCAAGTATTAAGCCAGAATTCTGTATTGTAATGCAGTGAAATTTAAAGCAATGAAACAATGGAGGTGAATGTGGGGTTGTGGGACAGGTTTGTTGCCTCTTGTAGCACATGCTTCCCCTAAAATAAGACGGGCCTTATATTAATTTTTGCTCCAAAGGACACCTTAGGGCTTATTTTCAGGGAAATACAGTACTAAATGTGTCCATCTGGGTGATGATCTTAACAGAAGTTAATTTTTGGGATGGGGCTTAAATTACAAGTGTCCTGAAAAATTATGCTAAGGCTTATTTTTCATTTGGCTCTTATTTTCGGGGAAACACAGTATCTCTTGGAGAGATACCTTTATGTACACAACTTGGTATATTAGCTGCTTAACATTTTGCAACAAGTCATGCTGAGATTACAGTTATACTATTTGTTGTCAACTAATGTTTCAACTTTTTAATACATTTCAGAAAATAGCTACAGTACAAAAGAAAGAATGAAATAATGCAAGTTCTAAAATAGGAAATATATTGAAGCACAATCTGTTCAATGAATCTGAAACTGCACTTTCATTGTTGTAATCTTTGTTAATGAAAGTTATCTTCTTCCTTCTCTTGACGCCTCCAATTGATTTTTTTTTTTACATCTGGTTTGATATTTCACAGTCTGAATCAACAAAAGATGTTCCATGAAATATTGTGTCAGGAACACTTCCAAGAGGAATTCCAGACACTAAATGATACTAACTAGAGGTTTTGTTTATTTTAATCGTCGGACATGAAGTTGGACATTTTAGCAATGCATTGTACCTAAGGTAGTTGTACAAGTTCCTGAATTGCTGAGTGTGCAGCAGAATTTAGCAACAATATTATAATCCATTCCTCTTTCTGTTGAAGCATTGTTTCTGTTATTCACGTTCTTGATTACATTTGTTTAAATTACCCAAGCTTGCACATTCATACTATCTAAGCTTCACTACTAGTAGTCAAAGAATACAAAGAAAGTTGGAAAATACAAGCTTCCTATATGATGATGTACATGGGTGGTGTCTTCTGATAAGTCCTTAATATGAACTTTTATTTTATGCCAGCAGCTGTTCATTACACGTTACCTCATCCTCCATTTCCTTTCATGATCATTGACTTGGTTAAGTAAGACTTACTGCTGGGTAGTTACTTTAATTCCTGTTGGCTGTCATTTTGGGTTATCTGCTTTCAGCTGGTATCAATTTGTTTGCCCCTGTCCATATATACAGCGATCTCTGGGTTTATTCTCGGTCACTTTCTCTCCTCAGTTTTTCTCACTATGGTGTCACTTTAGTTCTAATAGCTGCATACATCATTGCTGATAATACATACATATGGATACATCTGTCAAGTGTTATGCATGGGCCTTGCCCTATTTTTTTTCATCAAAGGCAAAAAACAGGTGGCGAGTGTGTTTTCTTTTTTTTTCTTTTTTTTTTTTATTGAAAAGTTTTTCAATACATTTTAATTATTACATCCCATCCCCCAACCCTCCCCAACCCTATCCCACCCTCTCACCCTCCCCTTCCCCCCTCCCCCCCCCGGACTTCCCAGAGCTAGATACAAGGTATAAAAATAAAATAACCAATCATAAACTCTCATATGCTAACAACAATAAACTATTAAATCTCTCGCACTTTAGCTCTTATAAATTGACTACAAGCAATATACTTATTCAAATGCTAGATGAAACTTTTTAGTCCCATATTTATTCTGGATGTAATCAATCCATTTCTTCCACTCCACAATATATCGTTGTTGAGAATGATCTTTCAAATATGCTGAGATCTTTGCCATTTCCGCCAGGTTGGAAACTTTTAAAGTCCATTCCTCTATAGTCGGCAGTTCTTCCTTCTTCCAATATTGCCCTACTAAGAGTCTCGCTGCCGTAATTAAGTTCAACATCAAATTAATGTCCAACACTATAGTATCAGTAATAATGCCCAGTAAAAACAATTGCGGACAAAACTTTATCCTTTTCTTGAATATCTTCTGCATATTCCACCAAATTTTAATCCAAAATGGTTTGATCTTTTTGCAAGTCCACCATATATGAAAATACGTTGCATCTTCGCCACCACATCTCCAACATTTGGGCTGATAATTCGGATACATACTTGCTAACTTTCTAGGATCTAAATGCCATCTATAAAACATTTTATAAAAGTTCTCTCTTAAATTTTGAGCTTGCGTAAATTTCACATTTCTCACCCAGATCTTTTCCCAAGTGTCCATTGTGATAACTTCCTGAATATTCTGTGCCCATTTTATCATACAATCCTTAACAATTTCTGTTTCTGAGTCAATCTCTATCAATGCAAGATATATCCGTTTAATATGCGCTGGTCCCTGATTTCTAATTTGTTTTACCAAATTTTCATCATCCATCAAAAAACCAATCTTCTGATCTTCTTTCCACCTGGCTTGTAATTGTCCATATTGAAACCAAGTTTGTACAATCTTTTTTTCTCGTAAAAGATTATATGACTTCAAACACCACACATTCCTCTCCAAGCTCAAAATTTCCTTATATGTAGTCACATCATGTTTAAATCCAACATTTATATTCTCTATTGCGTGTTTGGGTATTGCCCATAACGGTATCTTATAATTTAACTTTTGTCTGTGCTTTTTCCAAACTCGCAACAAAGCATACCTCAAAATATGCATTTTGAACACATTATCTACCTTTTTGTCATACAGTAAATATGCATGCCAACCAAATAACAAATCATGCCCTTCGAGGTTTAATAATCTCCCCTGTGTCAAATTAATCCAATCACTTATATTTTTTTTCATCAAAGGCAAAAAACAGGTGGCGAGTGTGTTTTCTTACTAGCTGGAGGGGAGGGGGGAAAGGAAGGAGTACTCCTTCTCTTTCCTGGGTTTTATTTTTACCTGCCACATGAGAATAATCCTTTTGATGATGGCTGGAGTGGAGGAAAGAAACAAGAATACTTTATCCCTTTCCCTTTCCCCATACTCAGCTCTGCCTTTTGCTTCCTGCTTTTATTTTCTTCATAGAGTCCATTTGCTTAACCCAGAAAGAGGGATCTTGCTGCCTTTCAGATCTTTTATACCTCAGATACCATCAGCCAAAACCAGCTTGGCATATAAAAGAGGAATATTTTGCTCAAGACTGCCCAACTGTTTAATCTATGATTCCTGTTTCAGAGTTTGATAGAGATGAAAGCATCTTTTAGCTGGAGATAGCAAATATACAGTTTTCATAGTTGTATTGTGGAAGTGTTTTTCCATTTCCTTTGACTTTTTCTTCAGACAGTATAAATATGAAAGGGTTGTTCTCCTCTTTTCTTCAATATTTTTAACTTCCTAGACTGGGCAACAGTCCTGAAGTCCTCTGGTATTCTGCTATTCAAAGAGTAACTAAGGCTGATCCTTCTGAGATTAAAGCATGATATTAAATGTTCATTCAGCTTGAAGAAATAACTAAAGGAGACTTGTCTAGATGGCTACATAGTTTGGGGGGGGGGGATATTTTATTCTCTGTTCACTTAGGATTTGTTATTCTAGGTTTTTAGTATATTTATTATGCTTTTTATATTAGTAGCTTATATATATAAATTATAAATATTATATATCATCATTTTAGCCATTATCTATCCACTGCAGGATGAAGGCCTCTTCAGCATGTTTGTAACTAATAAATATTATTCATCAACTATTCATAATAGATGGAATCTGCATCCCACAGAATGTCATCTATTTTGAAAATCATAATATTTTAGAATTTTTGAGTTCATATGCCTCAGTCTCAGATTGCCCAAGACCAAACTGTGAACTGATTGAATAAAATATTGGTTCTGCATGAATGATTTAAACTTAGACTATATTACAGTTTCAAATTTGCATCATGCATATTGATGAATAGTATGTTAACCATAGTAATATGATAAATGGATCAATGGTCTTAATATTCTGCAGAGTTAAATTGCACTGATCATCTTAAATATTCTGGATATGGTACTTCATACACAAAACATAAGTCATTATATGATCTGTTTTTTAATGGAAAAGTACCACAATTTTGCAATCATGATAGGAAGAGCCAGAGTGCTTATGATTTTATTTTTTCACTTTTCTTGGCCAAAAATAGTGCTTTTCCTGGCTATATACAAATAATATTGGTGCCAACCTAAGCTTGCAAAATTTATATTTGACATTACAAATGTTATATATTAAAAATGGAAATTATAAAAGATTTGTATTAATGGTACTTTGTTGGAGGCATCTTAAAATACATGTCGCTCTGTCCTATATATCAAATTTTCTGGGAACAATCAAGAGTACAAACTAATTAAGTATTGCCTTACTAGAGTTGAATTAAGAATATCTGTTTTTTTACACACCTAAACGGATTTTATTCTTTCTCTTAAATGGGTGGCCTGAATGTCATCTTGCTAATCCATGTCACACAGTAGACTTCAGTTTCATTTGTGTTATTACTCTTTTGCAGCATATGGTTCATGATATGGAATATAGGTATTACTAAAACAGTTTTCTAGAATGTATTTATTAAATTTATATACCATCCCTCTTACCTCTAAGCCTATAAGAATGAAACTTATCAAATGACTGTTTTACTTCCTGTAGTTTAGAGTTTGGCTTTAGTAGTTACAAATGATAGGTATAATTTTTTCCTATATGAACTTTGTTGGATAGTTTAAGAAACTATTATTGCCTTTTTCTTCTTCAATCTATATTAGAATGCATGCCATCATTGTGTCACTCTGGATAAATGTGGATATCTAATAGTTACAGTTATTGATAAGAGCTAATGACTAATCTGAAAGCTACTTTTAAAAGTTACGTTAAGAACTTGGCTGGAATTGGGAATTCTTTTCCAGTGCTGTTTTCTGTTTTTCAGACAAATAAACTTTCTAAAAATGGGGAGGATGAAGGGTGAAAAGAAAGAACATTTATAGCAAGACTACTAGTTTTTGAGTCATGGCAACTGAACTTCCTTTCTTTTTTGTTTGAATGTTTGACTGGTTATCTTGTGGGTTTGCACACTGTTTTCTCGGGTGTGAGATGATGCAAAATAAAAGGTTGAACTAGCCTCAGATTGATTGATTGTGTACCATCAAGTCATCTTTGACTCTAGCAACAGATAGGTTTCCTCTGTGACTATTTATCCCTAACCTGTTCTTTCAAGTCTCCCAATGCTGCATTCACCAGTGAGTAACAGCCCATCTATCTTGCTACTAGTTGTGTTCTTCTTCCCTTTCCTTCTACTTTTCTCAGCATTAGAGACATTCCCAAATAGTCTCAAAGATATAGTTGATTATAATTGATTATAAATTTAAAGTTCTTCTGGAATACAAAGCATCTTGCTAAAGATTCAACACAGAGAACCAGTTGTTCACATATTTGAATCCCACCACTAGTCATGTCCTTCATTTAGAGTAGTGGTTTAGCAAGAGAAAGTAAAGGCTTACTGCAGATACAATAGCCTTCTTTCTTCTAAGTAAGAGCAGTTTATCAAATAAATAGCCAGCAACATCAAGTAGAATCCCTTGTTATTTTTTTTAGCATACTTGTTAACATATATACGTGCAATCAAATTTTTGCTGCCTCTAGCTTAATTTTAATGTACTTGTTATTGTTTTCAGCCCAGCAGAATGTTGGAAATAAATTTCATAAATAAATTATGCTCAGAACTCTGTCTGCCCATCAGGAATTGAACTCCCTGAAAACTGAACAGAATGGGACCAATATTAGTATGTTGGAAGAAACTAATAAAGCAAGAGTTGGGGTTGAAAATGGGATGGATCAGGTTTAGGACTTATAGAAAATTGTTTTGTGCTTCCCAGTGCATATAGTGCATTTCATTTCATATATATGGAATAGGACAAGCAAAAACATTTAGACAGACACACACAACACTTTGTTACAGAGAAGAAAATGCAGATGCCTACTATGACCACTGCTGGTAAAAGAGTAAGGAACTCAGAAAGCTAAGTTGCTTTTCCTGGTGTTTTTGGTTTCTGTTTTGTTGAATTTTGAATAACCATTGAAAATAAAACTATCTGTTCTACTCTCCATTGAGATTTGGTATTCTGTCCAGATCATTTTTTGATTTGTCTGTTATGAATGTCATTTTGCTTCAGTGTTCTATGCTGAACAAATATAGATATGAAGGTTATTGTGATTGTTTTGTCTTGCTGTGATTGTGCAAGCATATTTAAAAGTCTGCATACTGTATATACATAAATTGCAACTTTCCTTTAGTCTGAACTCAGTGGGCGTGCCTGCCCTTTGGAACCAGCTGCCCGCGGAGCTTAGGACTGCCCCCGACCTCCGTTCATTCCGCCGGGACCTGAAGACCTGGCTCTTCGAGCTCTGTGGCCCAGGCTGAGAATTTTTAACTTTAACTGGGGTTTTTATTTTTCTCTCAGGGATTGATTTAATTTTTTTAAATTGTTTTTAACTTTTGTATTGATTTTTCTTTTAAATATCCTGTAAACCACCCTGAGTCCTTCGGGAAAGGGCGGTATATAAATCTAAATAATAATAATAATAATAATAATAATAATAATAATAATAATAACAACAACAACAACAACAACAACAACAACAACAACAACAACAACTTTGTACCTAGCTGTCTGTGAACTTAAACTTCTGAAAAACCGGGTTTGTAGTTTTACAATTTAAATTGACATACAAAATTTGGCAGAAAGAAAACCTAACTTCTGATATCTAATCAGTTTGTGAAGTTGTTTCCCCTCCTCCTCAAAAAAGCATCCATCTAAGGCACGGGTGTCAAACTCGATCATGTCACATGATGTATTGTGACATATTGTGACTTTTTTGCCTTTGTGGAACTGGGGTAGGCGTGGCCTGTGCGTGATGCATTTGGCCCATATAAGCCACCAGTTTGACACCTCTGATCTAAGGGAATCAGTTGATATATACTATTTTCTTCAGCTTGAGAATTAACTAAGAAACAAACAAAATGATACAAAAGGCAAAGCAATGACACACAGAGTTAATTTAATTTCTGTAGTTTTGAAAACTCAAGAATAAAGGAGCTATTGACTAGAAAAAAACCCTCTAAATCTGACTGAACAAATGCTGACTGGGAAAAAAAATTCAATCATCGCAACCAATGAATTCCTTTATAATCTACTTTTGAACATATTACACGGCAATTGTAAATTTAGAATCCTTGCCTAAATAAGATACATTAGTCATTCATACTCCATTACATCCCAGGTTGCCTTTTGGTTGTTTATGAATGAGACTAGTGTTTCTACCTGAAAATTTTGCTTTCTTGATTATTCAAAACAGCTATGTTTCTTTGCATTAAAATGGGTTTTCCTAACATCTGTTTCCAATCAGATTTTCTTTAATTTTTATGTATACCCTCTTGTTCCATCATCTCTGTTAAACTGAAAATAGCTCTTGAACAGACATTATCCATATCATGTAGGGTTTTATGCACTTTTTATAAACTCCATCTGGTCTTGATCCTACTGCAGAGCCAGCCTGTCTAGGGTGCATCCATTTTTTGACAAAACAACTTACTGCATAAACCCATCTAAAGAGGTTAATTGCTGTTATCCTTTTATTTAATGCTTTACCAATGCCCTTGATGCTTGTCCTTCAAAGTTCTAAACAACTTGGGATTGGTTTCTATAGCTTATTTGTTAAATCCTTTTAAAAAACTGTCCCAACAGTAAGGCATTCTTTTTTCATTTCACATGGAAAAGACTTTTAAGAAATAACGATGCACTTAAAAAAAAAAAAAAAGCTACGAGGCATCTTGCCAGAATTACAAATTAACATCACTTAGTTTGTCCAAAATGTTAATTAGGCTTATTTTAAAGCTTCCAAGCAGGTTTAAACATATTCTTTTCCCTCCTTGTCTAAACATGTTTTTGCTCATGACGTAAGTATTCATAAATAGCCCCAACTCTTATAATGTCATTTTAACAAGCTGTCCAGAAAGGGAATGCCATTTTTTTTTTAGCTTCACAGGGGAGGGGGTGAGAGTTCACATTTTGGTTTCAATCAGTCTGGTTCTGTTTTGCTGGATTTGATTTGGGCAATACATGTCCAACTAAAATAAATTTTGGAAATGGCTTTATGTTTGTGTTATATACTTGGTTGTATCTGAGAGAGTGAGAATGCCTGTGCCAAACACACACACACACGCACACACAAACAGACAGTATATTATTTCTTTTTGGAGTAAGCAATATTCTGCAGAGTCAAGAAATTGTTATAATAGCAATACAAAACTAAATAATAGTACAAAATTTAAAGTAGTTTCTTTCCAGACCTTTTGCTATTCCACTCTAGTACATTTCTAGACTTGAAAATTATCCTTGCTTCCACCAGGTCGTTAGACCATTACATTATCCATTGCTTCTGTCCTTTAAACTTCTTACCACTCTCTTTTAAAAGCTCTTATTAACCCAAGCAACCATAGCTTCCACATCTTCTGCTTCCATTAGGGGTGTTAAACTGCTGGCCCCCAGGCCGGTTTCAGCATATCAAAGCCGCGCCCACCCCATTGCCAGCAATGCAAAAAGAATCGAGATACGTCGTGACACGTCACGTGACGTGGCGAGTTTGACACCCGTGCTCTAACCCCTTTCATTTTTCTATTTGTTTTATTCCAGTTTTTCAATTTGAATATATAACTTGCAATCATTCACTCCAGTCTCTGTGTGAAACATAAGCTTGCTCTTTGATATGTTGATTTCCAGAGCTATGCCAATTGATCACTTTAATAATTCATGTTCTCACCCCAAAACATGACTTTGTCTGTATACAAAGTACTCACAATCCACAAATATCCCTCATATTTCCACATTCATATACTTTTATCCATGTACATAGTCCTGCATTCAAAAATATTCTGTGATATTGTCAACTACATTTTTTAGAAATATCTTTTTCTTTTTACACATATTGTAATATATCTTTGCTGTAGTTATTCTCTTTACTTTTTCATTACACTAGGCATACCTGTCAATTTCTATGGAATTCTATAACATGACTCTTCTCACTCTGTTCTAGGCAAATTCACATCATGTTTGCTTTCATGTACTTTCAATTCTTTATTTTGGAAAACTCACTTGTATTCTAAAATTTTTGTACTGGTCTTTAACTTTCTTTTCCCGCAGTCATTTTCCTTTTACTTTTGCTTCTTTCACTCTTTTTTCTTTTCTTTCATCTGCATTTTTCCCCAAGACCCTCTTTTGACATTGTCAAAAAAAGAAAAGAAAAAAGAATTGTTCCACATTCAGAACCACTTATCTGGCTTTATTAATCTTTACTAATTGTCTCTTCTCTTTTCATTAGCAATTGACTAATTTATGGTTTTATATTTATTTTATTCCTTTATTGTGTCTATGAATGAATAGAATTATAGAATTAAACCATATTTTTGAATCTTTGAAACAGAGCTACTCACAAATACTAAATCATTATTGGATTACTTTTTCTGTATTGTGTCAATGCCGCTTGGGGTGTGTGTGAAAGCCCTAACAAGCAGGCATATACATAGAATGAAGGCTACTGCTAAGCTTGTAAGCCGCCCTGAGTCTTCGGAGAAGGGCGGGATATAAATGTAATAATAATAATAATAATAATAATAATAATAATTTCATCCCCAGCCTTCCATACATGTCATCTAACTTAATATTTCCCATCCAGCCCTATCCCTGGATGACTTTTCTTCATAATGCTGCACATTTTCTCTCTAAATCATATGTAATGCTGCACATTTTCTCTCTCCATCATCCCTGGTTCTAAATCATCCCTGTATTTTTATTATCACTTGGAGCATAATATCCAGCCCTCACCAGATATATCTTCACACAACTGCAATCAATCCCAGAATATAATCTCACATTGAAAAGACTTTTTTCACTGTTTACATTTGTGATAATGTAGTTCTAACTACTTTATTGTAATATCTGTTGGTAGCATTTCTTCTCTGACTATGTTTTGTAATAAATTCTGCTCATTTTAAATTGATTTTTTAAAAATCACATTGGACAATGGATGATTATGAACTCACCAAATGCTATCTATTATATTGCACGGAAAAAAATCTTTCTTGTCCTTGCCCCAATAAAAGGAATGAAAAATATGAATTCTTAATGGAAATGTAGTTATGCCCTGGATCAATGCTAATTTTTTTTTACAATGCAACAAGATTAGTAGTTTTACAAAATTGGAAATGTTTAAGAGTTAAGGAAGTCTTCTGCTGTCAGATTTACCACAATAGTAAAAATTTCATATGAGATGTGCCTCAGTCATTAATGTCTAGATCAGGGGTCAGCAACCTGAAACAGTGAAAGAGCCACTCAGAACCGGTTCCCTCACAAAAGGAAAAACTGGGAGCCGTAAAAAATGCATGCGCATGTGAAGAGTGGAGCCAAGGCAAGATATGCACCTACCCTGCATATTTGAAATGATTGGTTGAACTTTTTTAGTCCCACTTTTTTGGGGGGGGACTGCACACGGCAGAGGACTGGGAGCCGTAGGAGACGGCTGAAAGAGCCGCATGCTGCTCCAGAGTCATGGGTCGCAGACCTGTGGTCTAGATAATCCAAACTAGTTAAGGTTGATTGTTGGAATAGAAAACAAATTGCTAATAATAATAGGATACTGCATTGAATATCTTCTGACAATTTCCCACATATTATTGGATATATGGAATGGGAGCCTGATCTGCCCCCTTCCCTGTATTTTATTAAAAAGTGTCTTTGGGTAATAGTTTACAGTATGTATAAAGTTGCCATGGTACCTGTGTGAGGGAATAGGTCACAATGCTACTATACTTTATACCAGGCCTTTTCAACCTTTTCACAGATTGTACCACTTTTAGGACATGACAATATTTGAATACCACCAGTGCTTAGCAAGGTGTAAAAAACTTGATGACTAAAAAAAAAAAAGGGGGGGGGGGATTTTGGGTTTTACTGATTAGATTCATTTGTTGTTATAGAAATGGCTATTTTATAATATTATGGAAAAGTAAAGTTGAGGTTCAATGTTAATTGAACAGGAAGTCTGTTCTTTTTCCCTTCTCCTCCTCACTTTTTTCCTCCCCACTGTATCTTACTATTTGCTTTTGTATTTTTGTATTTTATTCTATAATCTAATAAAATGTTACAACTGTACAAAAAAGTCAAAAAGTACCAGTTTTAATTTCTTCGGTGGCTGTTCCTTTGCTGAATCACTTTTCTTTTGCACTGACAAATGTATGATGTATGTATCCATGTTTATTAATATGCACCACTACCAGCTAGCTTAGGGGTCTTCAAACTTGGCACTTTTAAGACTTGTGGACTTCAACTCCCAGAATTCCTCAGCCATCATGACTGATCAAGGAATTCTGGGAGTTGAAGTCCACAAGTCTTAAAGTTGCTAAGTTTGTAGATCCCTGAGCTAGCTGGGTTGGCCCTTCTTCCTCTCTCCCTCTCCTCTTCTTCCTCCCTGCCTTCTGAGCTCTCCTTCCACAGTGTAGTAAGTATGCATCCCCACACAGTCCCTTCCCTGTACCCTTAAAGACACAGGAATCAAGCACAAAGCAAAAAAGGCTCACAAAAGCCTCCCAGAATAAATAAACATTAAACTCCATTTTTTCCCCTTTAAACTGCCTCAGGCATGTCTCAGTTTAAACAATGTAGCAAACAGGACCCCACAATTGTGAAAAGTGATAACCTTAAATTAAGCCTGTTTGCCTACAAAGAAAACTTGCTAAAACCCATAGACAGACTCAAGATAAGGGGGTAAAACTAATTACATTTGTTTAAAGGAATTAAAACTATGGAAGCCAACACTTTGCACTCATTGCTAGCCTTTGTGAAACAGACTAAAATATTCCAGTAACCAAAGCACACAAACTGAGCCTCTGAATTACAAAACACTCTAAAAACTGTATAAAAATCCTTATGGTAATCCATTCAAGCTGCTAGCTGAACAGGAACCCACTGGCTTCCAAAATAAACCCACCCCTTTTCTGACATGCTTGTCTCCCAGCTTTTCATTTCATCAGTGCTGATTACATTGTCCTGGCTGGAGAAAACGAACCAGGGGACCTTTTCTTCCAGCAACAGTTTCTTCTTCCCTGTCTTTTTCCTTCCTGTCTGCTGAGCTCTCCCTCCACAGCTTCTTCTCTGTCCCCTTCTTTTTTTCCCTTTCCCACCAAAATCACCTCCTTTTATATCCTCTCCTCTTCCATCCTCTTTTCTCCTGTTCACCTCCAGCTTTGCGCTGCTTCCTGAAGCACCAATCAGCTGGTCCCAATCAGCTGGAGTCCTGCCAGTGTTCCTGGGGCTTCTATCAAGCCATGACAGTCCTGCAGCTCCAGCTGTCTCTCCCTCAGGCTTGGATTACTTTGGCTCATTCCCCTCCCCTGCTAAACCTCTGTAGGACAGTCATGTACCATCTGCCACATGCCAAAGTACCAGTGGTGATATGCATACCACCAGTTGAAAAGCCCTGCTTTATACCACAAACCATTAGCCACACTCCACCAGGAATTATCCAGAACCAAAGAAAAGATACAGAAGGATGAAAGAAATAATAATAATAATAATAATAATAATAATAATAATAATAATAATAATTTTATTTGTATACCGCCCTTCTCCCGAAGGACTCAGGGTGGTGAACAGGGCAAATATATAAAAATACAAAAGTACAAAAGTTAAAAAGAAATTAAACATATGCCCAACTAAAAACAGTAAGTACAAACATTAAAATAACCATAAAAACCCAAACACATCCCCCATCAGGCCAGGCCAGCTTGTTCAAATAAGAATGTCTTCAGATCGCGAGGGAAGGAGCGAAGGTCGGGCGCCATTCGGAGCTCAACCGGCAACTGGTTCCATAGCTCCGGGGCACCCACAGAAAAGGACCTCCCCCTGGGGGCCACCAATCGACATTCTCTGATCGGTGGCACCCTGAAGAGACCCTCTCTGTGGGAGCGCACAGGGCGGAGGGAAGTTGATGCCGGCAGCAGGTGTTCCCCAAGGTACTCCGGACCCATGCCATGTAGGGCCTTAAACACCATTACCAGTACCTTGAATCTCACCCGGAAGACAACTGGTAACCAATGCAGCTCACGGAGCAGAGGTGTTATATGGGAGTATCGGGAGACTCCCAACACAACTCTCGCGGCTGCATTCTGCACCAGTTGGAGCCTCCGAGTGGTCCTCAAGGGCAGCCCCATAGTCCAGACGAGAGGTCACGAGCGCATGAGTGACCATACATAGAGCATCCCGGTCTAGATAGGGCCGCAATTGGCGCACCAGGCGAACCTGGGCGAAGGCCCCCCTAGTCATAGCTACTATATGGTCTTCCAAAGTAAGCCGTGAATCTAGAAGGACTCCCAAGTTGCGAGCCCTATCTACGAGGGGTAATAGTTCACCCCCCATAGAAAGTGATGGAATGTTCTGAATATCCCGGTATGCCGGTATGTACAGCACTCAGTCTTGTCGGGGTTGAGTTGAAGTCTGTTCCTCCCCATCCAGGCCCGAACCGCCTCCAGGCAACGGGACATCACGTTGAGGGCATCACTGGGGTGGTTTGGGGTCGAAATAAAAAGCTGGGTATCATCGGCATACTGATGATACCCAACTCCAAAACCACGAGATCTCACCCAGCGGTTTCATATAGATGTTGAACAGGAGAGGTGAGAGGACCGACCCCTGAGGAACTCCACAAACGAGAGGCCTCGAGGTCGACTTCTGCCCCCCTGCCAACACTGACTGTGAACGTTCCAGGAGATAGGAGGAGAACCACTGCAAAACCATGCCTCCCATTCCCAATCCCCTGAGACGCCGCAGCAGGATACCATGGTCGATGGTATCGAACGCCGCTGAGAGGTCTAATAGGACTAGGACCAAGGAATATCCCCTGTCCCGAGCCCTCCAGAGATCATTAACCAGAGCGACCAATGCCTGAAGCCCGATTGGTACGGGTCTAGATAATCCGCTTCATCCAGGACCAGAGGGAGCTGATGCGCCACCACACTTTCAACAACCTTCGCAAGAAAGCGAAGGTTGGAGACCGGATGAAAGTTATTCAACACGGCTGGGTCCAAGGCAGGCTTCTTGAGGAGAAGTCTCACCACCGCCTCTTTCAAGACGGCGGGGAAATTACCCTCACTCAAAGAAGCAAATATAACTGCCTGGAACCAGCCTCGTGTCCCCACTCGGGCCGCATAAACCAGCCAAGAGGGGCATGGGTCCAATAAACATGTGGTGGAGCTCAGCCGCCCCATAATCCTGTCCACTTCCTCCGAAGTCACAGAATCAAACTCCTCCCAGGTAATATCGACAAGACCACCGTGTCCTGATCGTCAGACTCTGCCCAGTCGGAGTCCAAACCGGTCCAAATCCAAGCGATTTTGTCCAACAGATGTTGGTTAAACTCCTCAGCACGACCCTGCAAGGGTTCCTCCCTCACCTCCTGATTAAGGAGGGAGCGGGTCACCCTAAACAGGGCGGCCGGGCGATTATCTGTGGACACGATAAGAGTAGTGAAGTGATTAGACTTCGCCACCCTTATCGCAGCGAGATAAGACCTAATGTAGATTCTTAATCACAATCGGTCAGATTCGGATCGGCTAGATCTCCAACAGCTCTCTAGGCCCCGTTTCCGACGCTTCATCTCCCGAAGCTCCGCGGAAAACCATGGAGCTCGATGGGATCTGCACCGGGTCAGGGGCCGCAAGGGTACAACTCGGTCAAGAGCCTCCGTGGCTGCCCTTTCCCAGGCTTCCACTAAGGCATCCGCCGAGCTGTGAACGAAGGAGGCAGGTGGGGACCCCAGCGCTGCCTGGAACCTCTCAGGGTCCAATAAGCGCCTGGGGCGGTACCATCTAATTGGTTCCACACACCCACGGTGGGGAGTGGCAAAACGGAAGACCAGCCACAGGAGATGGTGATCGGTCCATGACAGGGGCATAACAATTGGAGAGCCCCCACTGAGATCATCTAACCACCATCCAGATAAGAAAATCAGGTCAAGGGTGTGGCCTCCCACATGAGTCGGTCCAGAAATTACTTGCGTCAGGTCCATGGCCGTCATGGAAGTCATGAACTCCCGAGCTAACTCAGAAGATCCTCCCAGGGATGGTAGATTGAAGTCTCCCAAAACCATAAGTTTGGGAAACTCAATCACCAGCCCCGAGAAGATATCGAGAAGCTCTGGCAGGGCTGCTGCTGCACGACTAGGCGAAAAGTACACCAGCAGCAAGCCCAACTGCGCCCTAGGGCTGCATCTCAGGAAGAAGACTCATACCCGACTATCTGAAGAACGGTGGCCTCCCGTGGACACAAGGTCTCCCTAATAACTACCGCCACTCCCCCGCCCCTACCCTGAGCCCGAAGCTGGTGCAACACCCGGAAACCTGGTGGGCAAAGATCTACCAGGGGGATACCACCCTCTGGGCCCAACCAAGTCTCCGTGATGCAAGCCAGGACTGCGTAATCTACAAAATCAATTGTAACAATTTATTTTATTTATTTATTTATTTATTATATTTGTATACCGCCCTTCTCCTGAAGGACTCAGGGCGGTGAACAGGGCACATATAAAATACAAGGTACAAAAGTTAAAAGAGAATTAAATATAAGCCCGAGCTAAAACAATAAATAATAATGTAAAAACCACAATAAAAACCCCAACACATCCCTCATCAGGCCAGGCTGGCTTGTTCAAATAAAAAGGTCTTCAGATCGCGTTGGAATTGCAAACAGTTCTATGTGGGACAAACATCACATCAATTAAAAACCAGGATCCACAAACACTGGCTGGCAGTCAAATGCCACAATCCTAAATCTTTAATCTCTATCCAGACAGACACCAAACAACACCAGTTTGATTGGAGCAAAACTAAAATCTTCAGCCACACTACCACCTGCCACACTCATGAGTTCATTGAAGCCTGTCACTCCACAAGCATTTCCATCAACAGATATATTGACCTACAACCAGCCTATGAACCTCTCAGAATCTAAATCAACCACACAGCCAACCAGAGACAGCACTGAGCTTCAACCAACCCATGCAAGACCACCCACCAGCGGTTCACCTCCCAATGACCCTGACCTAATGTAACCTTTCCATCACAAGACCCATCATAAGCCTCTCACTGATGACTCACCTGACCCATCCCCCTCCCACCAGCAGTTCACCTCCCAATGACCCTGATCTAATGTAATCTCCCTATCACAAGACCCATCACAAGTTTTTCACTGATGACTCATACCTGACCCATCACAAGACCCTCACTTGACACACCCATACCTGAAGCCCTTATAAACAGAACACTGACATCCCTTAAATTTCACTGAAGATGTTACCTAGCCTGGTAATGAAATGTTTGGAAACCAACCCACCAACTCGGAGAACAAACCTTCACTAATAATAATAATAATAATAATAATAATAATAATAATAATAATAATA
>JAKJMR010000517.1:2328287-2382280 GCA_024449315.1 Daboia siamensis | reverse complement strand
AATAATAATAATAATAATAATAATAATAATAATAATAATAATAATAACAACAACAACAACAACAACAACAACAACAACAATAACAACAACAATAATAACAACAAAAATAATAATAATAACAACAACAAAAAACAACAACAACCCCCAGTGAGGCACTACCTTGATGTGATTGTAAGGTTTCTGTACTCTGAGGAAGATGAGAGGTATGCCAGAGGTTCAACCATACTGGGCAGGTCTCATCAGAGGAGTCAGACAAAAAGTATCTCTCCCATAAAAAATATGGTGAGACGTAAATTTCAGAATGCCATACCGGCTCAGATGTTGCCTGGGTTAACAAGGTCTGCACTAGAAGTTGAAGTTCCTGGATATCTGGTGAAAAATGGGTTACAGGACTCAAGACTGTTGGCTGAGCAACCAGGGCCAGCAGCTGCAGAACTACTGGAAGAAAAGGTGTTTACCTGACACAAATATACAGTGATTGAAAACAAAGAAATAATGATCTGTTATTACAGATCAAGTCCATCAAGAAGAGGATATCTAAAACAAATGCACCAGTTCTGGAAAGAACAAAATCCAGAATCAGAAATAACAGAACAGAGACTAGCAGATCAACCCTGATTTATAATATGAAATAAAGTATTCACAGAAACAGAATTGGATGAACTGCAAAGGTTTACCCAGGGCAAAGAAATCAAAGCCTTGCCAGAAGTAATTCAGAATGTAGAGGCAAGCCAGGGGGAATTGGCAGTGAAGGAATCCAGCAGAGATATACAACTGTTCTCATTTGGAAACCAGGCACCTCTTCCTCAGGAAGAACAAAGCCCTCTAACTAAAGAAATAAAAGAATTGAAACAAAGAATAACTGAGCATCTAGAACAGCACAAAAACAACAGAATAAGACTGCTTGCATTGAAGCTTGTTCCAAAGAAACAGCTAGCACAAGCATTAAAAGATGCAAATACTGCAATATCAAGTATAAGCACCAATTCACTGCAAGAAACAAACCAACTAATGTACAGCACAAATCAAACAAAATCAACAAAGAAGAAAAACAAACAGTGCACCACAAAAATGGAAGGTTAGACTAGAAAATAAGATCAGCAAGTTAAGATCACATACAACCAAGCTAGAACAGATGAAAGAAAAGAAGCCAAAGAACAAGAAAGCCAAAAAATACCTAATCAAGAAATACCACTTAGAAACAAGGAGCACTGGAAATAATAAAACAGCAAATAACAGCTACAGCCAGGAAAATCAGTAGATACGAAACTCGAATTGCAAATTATAGGCAGAACCTCCAATTTCAATCCAATCAGAAACGTTTCTACCAATCCATCAATGGAGAAACTGCAATGATTCAGTCAGTACCTGACAAGGAAGAAACAGTGCAGTTCTGGAGGCAGATATGGGATAACCCAAAGAAACACAACAAGGATGCGGATTGGTTAAAAGAGGTGGATGCAAATAAAACAGAAGTTGAAATGCAAGAACTAGTAATAACAACAAAAATGATAGAAAAAAAAGCAAGGAAGATCAAAAATTGGTCAGCACCAGGTGATGAACTGTATGGGTTTTGTTTAAAACATCAAACTGTTATATACTCACTCATTGTCAAGCAGTTCAACAATATACTACAAGGAGGAGAAATTGAAAAGTAGCTAATAACTGGGAAAACCTAGCTAATAATGAAAAATCCAGCAAAAGGGGAAACACCAGGCAACTACACGCCAATTACCTGCTTACCAACAACTTTCAAATTGCTAACTGGTGTGGTAGCTGATGCAGTACAACTGGTTGAAAACAATCTCTTTCCACCCAAACAGAAAGGAAACCGCCCCAATAGCAGAAGAACAAAAGATCAACTCCTAATAGACAAAATGATCTTGGAGAACTGCAAGAAAAGGAAGACCAACCTGAATGTGGCATGGATTGACTACAAAAAGGCATTTGACTCTCTGCCACATGACTGGATAATCAAGTGCCTAGAAATAACAGAAGTAAGTAGAAACATCAGAAAATTTGTGCAAAGATCGATGGTACAATGGAAGGCACAGTTGCAGGTAAATGGTGAAAGACTAGAAGAGGTTAATATCAAGAGAGGAATATTTCAAGGAGATTCATTATCACCACTATTATTCATTATTGCACTGTTTCCTCTGTCAACAATACTGAATAACTAAGGACATGGCTATCAAACATCAAAAACATCTGTCAGACTATCCCACCTCCTTTACATGGATGATCTGAAGCTGTATGGAAAAACATCATCTGAAATAGAATCACTGCTGAACACTGTCCGTATATGTACTGTACTCTTTCTAGAGTCTCAACATCTTTTTAACATCATGGTGATCAAAACTGGATGAAGTATTCCAAGTGTGGCCTTACCAAGGCATTTTAAAGTGGTATTAATACTTCATATGATTTTGATTCTATCCCTCTGTTAATGCAGCCTAGCACTGTGTTGGCTTTTTTGGCAGCTGCAGCAGATTGCTGGCTTATATTTAAGTGATTGTCCATAGGACAATTTAAGTGATTGTCCAAGATCCCTCTCAGTCACTACTATTGAGCAAGGTACCACCTATATTATACCTATGCATTTGGTTTTTCCTGCCTAAATGTAGAACCTTACTTTTTTCATCATTGAATTTCATTTTGTTAGATAGCACCCAGTGTTCAAGTCTATCCAGATCCTCCTGTATCTTAAGCCTATCTTCTGGAGTATTGGCTATTCCTGTCAGCTTGGTGTCGTCTGCAAATTTGATGAGTTCCCCATCTATCCCCTTGTCCAAATCATTGATAAAGATGTTGAAGAGCACTGGGCCCAGAACAGAGAACTGGGGCACCCCACTACATTTCATTCCATGTAGTTGCAGTTCCATTGAGGACCACACACTGAGTACTTCCGGTCAGCTACGAATCCATCTAGTGGTGATGCTGTCTAACCCACTTATCAAGTAGTAGGTTGTGATCTACTTTATCAAATGCCTAACTGAAGTCCAAGTAAATTATATCCACAGCATTCCTCTGGTCCACTAATTTTGTCACTTGATTCAAAGAATGCAGTAAGATTTGTCTGGCATGATCTGTTTTGACAAACCCATGTTGGCTTTTAGTAATGACTTTGTCCTATAGCTGAGCTACAGATATTCACCACTCTTGCTACTATACGTGTTCTTATGATGAATGTGCAAACTTCAGGGCAGAAACATAATTCAAGGAGAAAGCTAGCTGTGGAAAAAAAAGTGAATTTGTGCTGTAAAGTTTTGTAATTAATGGGATACTTTCTTTCTTTGAATAAAGTAACTGAACAGATAGGATAGTGAAATACTTTCAATTTAGATTATGTGTGATAATTTAGACCCTGTTTTTTTAATCTGATGTTTGTGGATTTATATTTTTTATCTTTAAATAATGAATAAATTGAAATATAAGTCATAGTTAATTTCATTCCAATATAGCCTCATAGGATCCTTCACATACAAGTCCTTCCTGATGCAATGCATACTTCCATTCAGTGAGTCCCATGCCTGGAGAGAAATAAATCCCTGTAACTATTTCAGTTAAAGAGAAATTTTGATTAGTGCATCAGTCCCCACATGTGAAGGAAATTTCCCAGTTTAATTCAAATTATTGATAGGGCTGCATCTGTTTCTCTGGTAGCAACTTAGATTGGGAGTATCACTCAGAATTCTGGTTATTAATATTTGTTAAGTAGTTTTACATAACAATATAGAATTTCAGCAAGCTCTCTGCTTTTAAATAAGAAACATATCTATAGGAGAAGTGGAGTGAGAACGTCCAGATTCTTTTTATTTTTAAATCAATCTTTAATGTAAACAGGTTTGTATCTTTTGTGAAGCAGAGATAGATGACACCTGTTGTTCTGAAAATGGTTTGTTTAAATCCAGTTCTCACAAGGGTATTCTTGATGAGTTTGCATGTTGGCTGTTCTAATGTTGTACAAGAAGATACTTTCCTGGTTCCCCTTTCTTGAAGATGGTGGATTCTGGAGGCCAGAGGTTATAGGTGGCCCACAACTTGCTGGGACTGGTAGGGCTGATGCTATTGGCATGGCTGGAGGTGGTAGCTTGCCACAGCTACTAAAGCAGCGTGAAGGTTGTGAAATCTAAGACTAATGTTAACATCACAATCTTTACTAGAAGACATACATGGTAAACCATGGGCTGTTTGTACTGCTGTGATGTGGCAGTAGTAATGAGTTTCTAGGGGCAACTCTTGGGGCCTTGCTGCCTCCCTGGGATATGTGTATTTTGAGGTTGTGTCTATACTGTTTGGCTAGCAGGTTTGTGAGTTCTGTCCTGGAATGGGGCTGGAGGCTGTTGGGCAGTGCTTGGCAGTCCAGGGTTGAGGAGCATGGACATTTGCATTACTTTAGGACCTCCAATTATAGCTTGGAGACCATTATCAGGACCTAGGTCTTAGCTGTCTCTTTGGGGCTGCTTGTCTGGGGACCATTCTTGAGACCCAGAAGACCTAGTCTTCTTTATCTTTTTGTCCTGGCAGGGATAGTCTTTTCCACTTTTACAGGGGATGGTAGGTTGGACCTGAGTTGTTTGGCCTTAAGGTCACTGAGTACTTGGGTAGGCATGACTGAATGGTGGGTTGAGTCATTTATGGGATGAATGTGTTGTTAGGACAGGTTTCAATGCTTATTAAGTAAATGGATATTTGTTTGAGCATGTGTTTCATGCTCTGAGAAAAAGGTCACTGTGGGGTGAACAAACTAAGAAGATAGGTAGGCACATCCAGATAATGTTGGACAGAAGATGGTTTAGAAGGGAATCTGGGACAGATCACACTTGAGGACATTGGCTACCATTCTCAGTGTATGGCTGATGGATCCACAGTGATCTTAGGCACCTGCTGCTGCTGAATGCCAGGCTAATGTGTAGCAAATGTGTTCACATTGTCATCTTATTTTTTTTTGTTCCAGTTTGTTTTTTGTTCTTTCTAATTATATTGTTTTTATGTATCTTAGTGTATTGTAAGCCTACTAGAATCATCTGGTGTTAGTGGCACCAAATAAAATACAGTTTACAAAAGGAAAGTAAGATAGTGAAATTTAAAGAAGATATATGTGATTTTTTTTATCATATTTGACTCTGGCCTTGCCTATCACTTTCTTTAGTTCTATCCACCATTTACAAAGAGTATGGCAGGAGTTGAAAGCCTTCTGAATAATTTTTGAAAAATAAATAGCCCTAATAAGTTTGCTCAACCTACAATTTGGTCATCTCTAATCATTGAAACGCCCCATTTTGGTCTAAAGTATATCCATTGTTATAATTTTGAATGTGATATATATTCTTGGTAATTTAAATAACCTAATTACTAAAACAAGAAACAGCACCGTTTCCAAGAAACAAGTTTTGTTTTATTTTACATCTTGTTTTAATAACAGAACAAGAAAGCCTTGTAAAATCTAGTTGCTATCGGATGCCAGGCTTAAACCGTTGCACCATCTGTTTCAGACATTTGAGCTGCAGAGTTACTTCACTATGGAATACATGTACTTTCTTCTGCTCACCCCCCCAACAAATATATTTTAAATAAAAATACAAAAGATAGTGGATTTGGAATCACTATCATTTCTCCTTCCAATGAATATATGTCACTTCTGGAACTAAGAACTAATATACTTTTTGCCAGACAAATATTTAATAAAAAGAACATCAATAATTAGTTGAATAGGAGATGATTTGCCTGAAAATGACTGAACTGTATAATCAAGAAACAGATGCTTATGAAATAAGGAACATTCTGAAACAGTACCTTTTAAGAAAAAAAAAGACATTAAAATGCTCTGTAAACTAATAGTATTCTTAATGCTTAATTTTTTTTTCCCACTGAGTTCTGTGAAAGCAATTTCTTGGCTTTTGTGTCTTTGTCAGATAAATAATATGCTATGCTCTTTCCCTGATGGACACATTTTCCTCAAGCGTGAACCATCCTAATTTGAAATCACTACAACAAAACAAGAATGCACATCTCATTCTTTGGCACACTGAATTTGTCCAAGACACCTGCAGAAAATTAAAGCATTTGTTTCTCTCATATGCAAAATTTTTTATAGGGTAATTACTTGCAGTGTCAAACATAATAAGGTTCCCATTAGGCAGAATACATTGGATAAAGAATGAATAGACATTCTGCCAGGAGTCCTTCTCTAGATTAATAAACCGACTCAACCAGTAATTGGAGGTGGATTTTTTTTGTTGTTGTTCTTTCCTTCACAGGCATCCCATATTGGGAAGTTCTTTTTAGAGTTACGGTTATCCTGTCATTGTTGTTCCCAGCAGATGGGCACAAGTTTCTTTCTTTTTATTCTCTCTTGCCAACTGCTTTGTCTCTGCATAGCTGGCTGCAGTCTTTCACCACTTGTGTAACCGACTGCCGTCCTTTCAGGGCAGACCCTCAAGCCAGTGATTGGCACAGATGTCATTTCTTCTCTGCAGGCTCACAGAGATGAAAGTGAGAAAGTGGAACTGATGATCAGTTAGTCATCCCACTTTGTGAAAGTAGTGTTTTATTCTTCAGGAGATTTCCTCAATGATAACTGAGCTGAAAATTAAATTTTTTCCCCAATTTTAGTTCTGACATCTAAACCATAATTATCTAGTTTCCATTTTTATCGTTTGGCATGTTGTTTATGTCTCTGTTTACTGAAATAGAACAAAATGTCCTTGTGTTCACTTTTTGTACTGTCCTTTAACTCTTGAATAGTGATAATATTCTTTAGTAAATATGTATTTAGATATACTCTCTTTGGGCTGAAAAAATGTACCCAAAAATTCCCTTGTATGATTGACTTTTTTCTGTACTGTATTGAATTTATAGGGCATTTAACATGTTCTGCTGGTTTGATGAGTTTGCAGAATTCTGGAATGTTTGTTAGACCATAACTGTTGTGAGGAGCTAATTAATAATGATACAATTAATTGCACAGTCAAATGATAAGGGCAACATTCAAGTTTCAAACATTTGTAATAGTGGAAAAATGAATCCATAAATCTTGTTGATTTTGTTGATTAAAAGTGACTGTTGAAATAGAAAGAAAAAGAGAAAAATCTAAATCCCAGTTAGAAATACGAAATTTAGGCCAATTAAAGGCAAGGATTATGATCTGAGAGCAGCTGCTTTGGAATACTAGGACAGTCTATGAAAAATGTCCATTCTTTAAATGATATATTTGTGCACAGTTTTAACATAATAAGTATGCTAAACTATACATAGGATTTTTTAAAGGAGGATTTATTCAGATGTTTATGTATAATTCAATATAGTTTTTTCCTTGAAATGATGGAAATATTTCTCCTAAGAACTTACAAGGTAGCCTTGGGTGTATGTCCTTTCTCACCCTTATTATAATTCATAAAAATTCTCACTGACTTATTTTAGAACTTGGTTAGAAAGTTTACAACTAGAATGCACATAAATCATTTTGGAAAAAAAATTGTGTTAAGGAACTATTATTAATTATTTTAATTTTAGTATTTGTTGTATTAAAAGTCTATTTCTTTTCTCAGTAATTCACTCTCTCATTTATTAAAAGTACTCTCTAATACAGATTTAGAAAGAAATTTAGGTTAGGTTCTGTAACAGGCTTTAGATTCTAATTACACATAAATTACATTGACAATTCAGTTAATAATTAAGGAATCTGACATAAAAGTAAATTTCAGACTTATCATTTCATTCATTTGTTTTTGTGAGTATGCTCTGGCTATCTTCCAAAACTTTTGTTGGATCCAAAGAATTGTGCAACTAGCTTCATTAGCCTAAGAGCATGTGGTTTTCTGAAACAACAGCCCCTTATGAACATGACAAGCTATTTTAAAAATTAAATAACAGTTTCCAAAGCTTTGGCTCATTGTATGGAGTTGAGAAAATGATAGATGTTATTTTCAAAAGAAAGGCATTGAAAGTACATATATTTTAAATTAATATCAACTAGTTCTTTGGATAATGGGCATTGAATGCCACAAAATCATGATGGTATTCATGGAATTTTAAAACATGATATCCTCAAGTGGCTTCAGAAAGAACATTGTGGGAAAGGGAAGTTGAGTTTTAGAAGCATACAAATTATATTTTTTGGCCTCAGGATTTATAATAAAAGGAATTATGCAGATTTTAGTCAGTCAATCAATTTATTACAGCCAAAGACCAACACATAAATTAAACATTCAAATAAACCAAAACTAAGCAGAACCATCACAAGAGGACATAGCAATATATTACAATTAATGATGTAATCAATGGATGACCAAGGTCTGCCTAGTTTTACAGACACTATATCAAAAACTAGCTAGCTTCAGAAAAACTAAATCATAGTGACCTGAAAATAAAAATACATTGAGTATAGTCTAAAATTGGATAAAACATGTAATAAAATTAATTATAAAAGTTTATTGAAAAAGATCTAAAATGATTATTTATGTTTCTGGCAAATCCCCAATGCTGCTGCACAGAATCTAGCCACTGTAGATTTTAGTTATTATTTGATGTAATTGAAAGTTCAGTCTCCAAAGAGATTTTGAATTCTTACTACTTTTTAAATTAGTTTTTTATTGATTTGAATGAGCAGAGAGATTTATAAAAGAGAATGTTTATGAATCATATTTGTGCTTCTTTGCCAATCACATTTGTATATCTACTTTGAATGGTCATTTTTTACTATATTCACCATGTGCTATTAAACTGATTGCTTTTATCCTTTATTAGAAATATATATGTTTTTAAAAATCTTCATAAACTTTATATCAACTAATTTTTATCCCGTATATTTTATTTTATACATGTGTATTTTGCCTTTTATGTAACATAAGATGTAGAATATTGACTTACAGCTCATCTTTTCATTCCTTCAACAAAAAATCCATAAAAAGTAAACAGAAGTTAGAATGCATCTTATTTTGATCAAATAAATCAATTTTATTTTGCTTCCTTTTACTTCTAACAGCCTTAATCTTTAGTTCATTCAAATAGTGTCATAGGATTTGAGTTCTTTTCATTTCTTCTTTGTCTTATCACACATAGGTTTTCAAGACTTTAACAGGTCCCTTTTTGTAACCCAATACGGAAAAAAAATCCAGATCACTCTCTTGATTTTTCACTTGTATATCCCTTTTAAATTGGAAAAACTCAGCCAATAACTTTTATAATTCCAGTGAAACATCCTTTTTAAAATCAGTCTTGTGAGCTGTCAGTTGTAAATCTACATTCTTCAAAAGTCTCCTTCAGTATTTTTAGTTATATGTTTTGTATTGTCTTGCAGGCCTGTGTATCTTTCTTCTTCCTAAAATCTTCAGTCTGCTTTAGTGTAGTTTTTGAAATCATAAAAATCTTTATTTATGTTATATCTTATAAAAATCAAAACAGAATTTATCAGTGTACTTTATAATTAATTCCAAAATCTTATTGTAAGAATTTCAATAATCCAATTTTATCTGGATTCTTAGTCCACGTACAACTTTCCAGCATCAAAATCTTACATAGCTTTTTGCTGTTTATTAACTTATTTGAAAAGATCGCTAACCTTGTTGTCTCCTGGCATTCAAGCATGTAGAAAACATTTGTCTTGCAATCTCTTCATGGACCTCAGCACATATGGTGATCTCCTGTCTTCTCTTTATTTAGAGAGGTTCGAAAGAATGGGTTTATCACCAATTTCTTTATCATTTCCATGATCAATGGTTCTGCTTTTGCAGAATTGTCTTCAATTCATCATACCACTCCAAAAATAAAGATACCACTGAATTTCCAAGAAATGTTTCAGTATCTCAGAACAAACAACAACTGTGTTTTATTACTTTCTCTTTAACCCCATGAACTTTCATTGCCACAAGCTGTATTCATTGTCTCAAATAGATTATTCTAAACAGTCTTCCCTTAAACAGCCTTAGATAATTTAATATCTACGGTATATGGAAAATGTAAAGTTTTCTCCTGTAATATACTTTCTCCAGTTTTTATTTTTCTGTTAATTGCAAAAGAATTATTCTGATCATTGTTGATAGTTCCTCAGAATTGTGAAATCATGGAGATTGAGGTTATGAAGAAGTGCTTCTTCCCCATCCCATGGAATAACTTTCCATTGGAGGCTAGACTTTCCCTGACTCTGTTGTCCTTCCAGAAGCAGATTAAAATAGAGTTATTGTGGAAGACCTTTAAAATACATCTAGGATAGATCTGTAGGAATTATTTATGTATTATTTTGATTTTAAAATAATAATGATTGTTATTTTTATTATTATTTTTATTTGTACTATGTACAATTTGTTCATAATATAATATAATGTAACATAACATAACATCTTGCCACATTCCATTTAACATATAAGTTACTTTCTAAAGGAAAGGAGGAGATTATTCTCTTTCTCTCTCTCTCATTCTCTCTCCCTCTCTCTGTATGTTTTATGTGTATTTCTGCATGTGTATGTCTGTACAAAAATCATCTTCTGATATCACACTGCATTAGAGTTTTCAATTTCTGCAGAACTTATTTCCATAATCGGGGCCAAAATATTCTCATTTAAAGATAATTTTAAAAACTCATTGGTGGCAATAGGTGGTTTTTTTCAGTGATTTTTTTTCCAGGAATAGTGATTAAGATGCTGGTATATAACCTGGGAATCAAGGTTCAAGTCCACTTGTAGCCTTGGAACCTGACTGAGTCACTTTCTTAACCCAACTTAGGCCACAGTATGAGATAGAAGAATGCTATGGGGGAAGTTGGAGGAGGGAGGTCAAAGTGCACATTCATTTGTGTGTGGAAGAATAAATAATAGCAATAAATAATAAACAAAAAGCAAGCAAAAATATTTAGAATATACTCTAGACTGATGTGTTTGTACTGAGGTACTAGGGGAAAAGGCACACAATGTAATGAGGAATTACTATGTGTACATTAAGTAGATTTTGAATATACATACAGCTTCTGAGTAGCATTCTTTGCAACCTTCCTCATACTTGGAATCAGAAGCTCAGGGGGATGTCTTCACAGAAAATAGCTTCTGTAGCGTTTTGTGCCTTTTCATATAAAAGCCAATGATTGCATCCTTCTTCCAGAATAGCGTTTTCTTTCCCCAGAACTCTGGCCTGGATGTAGAATGAGTTGAGAAGAAGTAAATTGTACCATACAATGTTAAGAATAGAGTTTAGATTATGAGGAATTTCATTTAGAAGAAGATGGATTTATAGAGAATAAGTTCCTGTATAAGTGATGAATCATGATGGGTTTACTGAAGAGAACGCTCCTGGCACCTTTTTTTTTTTTGCAAAAAAGAGTAGGCAAGAGTAGGCAAGAGTAGGCAATCTTGGCTCTTTTTTATGACTCGTGGACTTCAACTCCCAGAAATCCCGAGCCAGCCACGCTGAGGGGAAAGAGAGAGGTTTCCAAGCTGAACCATGCTGGCTCAGGAATTCTGGGACTTGAAGTCCTTGAGTCATAAAAGAACCAAGGTTGCCCACCCTGTACTAGAGGAGGACATTAAAATTATTTACAAGGTTACTTCTTTAGGAATTAAACATTTAGAATCTAAAACAGCTAATTTAAAAAAGCCAACAGGAAAGAACCTCACATTTTTCATCTGCTTCTGTCTTTTGGAAGGTAAAATTAGATAACAAAATAATCTATTTCCTATGTTAACATCTCTGCAATGAAATCAATAAAGGTAACAGGAAAGAAATGAGAAATTTTTCTCAATGTAATATGTCTAATTTAGCTGATCCTAGAAAAAAATAGTATCTTTTGTACACTCTTGAAAACTATTTTGAATCTATAACCATCTATTACAACTAAACCACTTTAAATTAAACAATTCTTAAGAATGAAATATTCTTAATTTGGACTTTACTTTTACTGTTTGGACTGTTTACTGTTTACTGTTGTGTGTTTTGAAAAATAGATTATTTAGAATCTAGTTATGTTGTACATCAGTCTTTAAATAATTAACCTAGTATATACATATTGTATTACATCCAGAAATGCCAACTTTGCAACCAATATTTCTCATCCATAACTATGCCATCCTAAGGATACATACAAATACATACAAATACATGCATACATCCTGCATACATGCAAATGTTTCTCTGGGATCAGTAATGTAGCAGGGATTGGTTTTTCCTTCCAGTAAACAGATTGCTGGGAAATGCCAAACATGGCCTTGAGAATTCCAATGTTTGTTACAAATTTTTCTGATGTGGTTGGAAAGAGGCTGTTTGGCGCCGGAGACCACTGCCACAAGGAACACAGCTCTGGGTCGGGGTTCGGAGCAGCTCTGAGTGGGGGCTCAGCACGGGCTGCAGCATGGCAACTGCAGGGAGGGGAATCCCCACAGCGGCTGTGGGGAGGGGAATCCCCACGGCATGTGGCTCTGAGCCGCAGGGGCAGGGGTGCAAAGGACAGGTGGCGACGCCGTAGCAAGACACCAGCATTGCTCCCAGTGACAGCACCTCTGAGTTCTGGCACCTTTTTTTTTTTTTTTAGAAAAAAAGCACTGGAATGGACTGTTTATAATCACTTTTCAACTGGAAAGATTTTCAGAGCAGATTACATACCTCCTTTACTTAGGCTTCTAGTTTAAGAAAATCCACAACCCAAAACAAAACAGAAATGTAGGAAAACAAGAACATTGAGTTATAAATGCATTTTATTTTTATTTTATTTATTTATTTAAAGAAATGATAAGGCCACACACTCACTTTCAATGACTTCTGCTGGCTTACCAAAAATAAAACCCAATATACAAAGGGTATAATAACAATAATGCCCATCTTTCTGCCAACAAGCTATCAAAGAAACATTGACATGAACAGTCTATGAGAAGTTTTTTATAATTTATCTTAATAGAGCTTCCAAGGAGAGAGCCAAATCTATTTGTAATGGTATACAGTAATTAAGTCCATTAATTAATTTAATTAATTAATTTTTGAAAATTAATTTTTCACAATGATGTATTTTTCTTGACTATAATGCATGGTGACTCTGTTGACAACTATTCTTTTGAATTGGGTCTAGGTTGGCCATCTAAATAGTCTTTTGTTGGCTTTTTAGAATATAATTTCAAAAACAAAACTAAGTATAATCATCATATTTTTCACTCTAGATAGAATGCTATGATCTCTATTTCAGTTTTAAATGTAAGTGGAGCCAAAGACAGGTATGAAGCTATTGGTTATTACCTGATAAGAGGAATGATTTAAAGAAAATACATTAAAGAAATTGGTAGCAATTAGGTAAGATCCAATGGGTGTCCTCCATACCCTCCTCCCCAGTGAATCCTTTGGACTAGCTCAGAGACATACCAGATTATGCACAATTTGTGAATTTTTTGACCCAAATTCTTCATTTATATATTAATAATTGCTGTGTTGATCTTTAAATTGATATGCAGCAATCAAGACCAATATGAGGCTAGCATTACATAGACTGACTTAGATTGTACTATTGGCCTTACTTACTGTTATTGTTGGGAATGAATGGTAATATTCTGTATTCTTTATAGTGTTTATGACTGAATAATTCCTTTACTTTCTCTGTCATGTCACTTAGAAATTTCAAAGGCTGAAGGCTATGGATCTAACCTTGAAGCTATCAAAACCTTTTTTTTTTTGCATTTATTACCCAGATTTTTTACATAAAGACTACCTCACTGAAAGGGGGAATTTTCAGCATTCAAACTCTGAACTCTCATTTCATCCCTTATGAATATGGATTTGCTTCAATTTTCATCATGTTTTCTCTTTATTGTTTACCATCTGCTATACCAGACTTTAAAACAGATTCTGTTTTGCTTTGATGGGGACTTGCTAAGCTGTTGGTTTTCTTTCTCTATTCAGAGGAGGAGCTATTGTTGAGGGATTTTATCTCCCCAGTGGCCAATTAATATATATATATAAACTCACACTGAATTTCCAAAAGCTGTGATTCTTCCTTCTGCTAAGAAGGTATGTACTGAATTATATCTAACTTGTGATAAAGAAATATTTACATTTTTATTGCATATTTTGCATTCTTTAGTCAGTACAATCCTGCCTCTAATTCCTGTACATGCATATTCTTCAGCTTTGTTTCTTTTCATGAATTGTATCAGAGTGTTTGACTGAGAAGCATTCTTTACTTGTCTTTATCTATATAACATTATATTACAAAAATGAAACTCCTGATTCCTGAATTTAGGAAAGAATAAATATAGAACAGACCATTCTGAAAAGAGAAATGATTGCTTTGCAAATAAATAAAAGCTATGAAGAAGCCAGTATGTGGAACTTCTTTTCAAAATGCTCTATTCTATTTGTTAACGAAGAATTGGAGATATTTCATAACCATTTGTACAAGACAGATGGTCTCATAATGATATATTTTTCTCTACTTCCATAACAAGTTACCAACGATTTTGCATCCTCTATAGTAGCTTGCATATAGGTTGAAGAAAATGATGTAAAAGCCCCCATAAAATTATGAATACATACTGAAAAGTTTTCTGTATTCTCAATTTTTATGTTCATTAAAATGTAAAAGAAAATATCAGGGAAATGTCTCCTGAAAAATGTAACCTCATTTCTTATAAGTCAGTGTGGTATACTGATTAAAGTGTCGAAACATTGGAGATTATGATTTCTAGGTCTCCCTTAGGCTTGAAAGTTGACTGGGTGATTTGGGAAAAGGAATGTTTCTCAGATGTAGTCACTTTACAGAACTGTTATTGTGGGTATAATAGGAGACAGGAATATTATTTATGCCACCTTGAGTTGTATAAAATAAAGGTGGACTATAAATCTAATAAAAAAAAATAAAAATAACATTTCTGATTATTCCTAGGATCCAATCTGAGCCAATTTTCTGAATCAGTTGAAGGTGATTAAGAGAAAACGCTGCATATGACTTGTCTTCAACTAAAGTTGATTGAACCAAGCCAATTATTAGTGGCAGAGGATAATAGCTATGGGTCCATCCAATGGTGACTATGGCTTATGAAACACTGTGACTTTAAATTTATGAAAAATGAATGGAAATGAACATGTAATAATGCAATGAAATTAAAAAAATTAAATACTTTATGTTGTGCGTGTCTTTTGTGGGAATCTAAGAGTAATTAAAAATGTAATATACTTATATGAAGGGGGTCTGATTTTGAGGAGCAAAGATTATGAATATTTGTAGGCAAATGAAAAAAGATATAGTTATCAATGAAATGCCCACAAAATGTATGCTCTAGTTAACAGTAATATTGAAAAAAATAGTAAAAGACACTAAATAATGTGATAGAATAAAGAGTTGGAAGGGACCTTGCATGTCTTCTAGTCCAACCCACTTCTCATGCAGGAAACTGTATAACATTTCAGACAAATGGTTGTCTAATCTCTTCTTAAAAACCTGCAGTGCTGGAGCACTCACAACTTCTGGAACAAGTTGTTCCACTGATTCATTGTTCTATCAGGAAATTTTTCCTTACTTCCAGGTTGGTTCTCTCATTGATTAGTTTCCATTCATTGTTTCTTGTTCTGCCTTCATGTGCTTTGGAGAATAGGTTGGCTCCCTCTTTATGGCAGTCCCTTAAATCCTGGAACACTCTTATCATGTCACCCTTAGTCCTTCTTTTCATTAAACTAGACATGCCCTATTCCTGCAACTGTTCTTCATACGTTTTAGCCTTCAGTCCCCTAATCATCTTTGCTGTTCTCTATACTCTTTCTAGAGTCTCAACATCTTTTTTACATTGTGGTGACCAAAACTGGATGCAGTATTCCAAGTATGGTCTTTGTTGTTGTTGTTGTTGTTAGTTGCGAAGTCATGTCCAACCCATTGCGACCCTATGGACAACGTTCCTCCAGGCTTTCCTGTCCTCTACCATCTTCTGGAATCCATTTAAGCTCACGCCTACTGCTTCAGTAACTCCATCCAGCCATTCTCTGTTGTCCCCTTCTTCTATTGCCCTCAATCTTTCCCAGCATTAGGCTCTTCTCCAGTGAGTCCTTCCTTCTCATTAGGTGGCCAAAGTATTTGAGTTTTAGCTTCAGGATCTGGCCTTCTAAAGAGCAGTCAGGGTTGATCTCCTCTAGGACTGACCAGTTTGATCGCCTTGCAGTCCAAGGGACTTGCAGGAGTCTTCACCAGCACCAGAGTTCAAAGGCCTCAATTCTTTGGCACTCAGCCTTTCTTATGGTCCAACTTTCACTGCCATACATTGCAACTGGGAAGACCATAGCCTTGACTACATGCACTTTTGTTGACAGGGTGATGTCTCTGCTTTTTAGTGTGCTGTCTAGATTTGCCATGGCTTTCCTACCGAGGAGCAAGCGTCTTTTAATTTCTTGACTACAGTCCCCATCTGCAGTGATCTTGGAGCCCTGGAAAATAAAATCTGTCACTACCTCCATTTCTTCCCCATCTATTTGCCAGGAATTGAGAGGGCCGGATGCAATGATCTTGGTTTTCTTAATGTTTAGTTTCAGCCCAACTTTTGCACTCTCCTTCTTCACTCACAACAAGAGACTCTTCAGTTCTTCTTCATTTTCTGCCATTAGAGTGGTATCATCTGCATATCTTAGGTTGTTGATATTTTTTCCGGCAATCTTAATTCCAACTTTTGATTCATCTAGCCCTGCCTTTCTCATGATGTGCTCTGCATATAAGTTAAATAGGCAAGGCGACAGTATACAGCCTTGCCGGACTCCTTTCCCAATTTTGAACCAATCAGTGGTTCCATGTCCAGTTCTCACTGTTGCTTCTTGGCCCGCATATAGGTTTCTCAAGAGACAAATAAGATGGTCTGGTACTCCCAACTCTAAGGACTTGCCACAGTTTGTTATGATACACACAATCAAAGGCTTTAGCATAGTCAATGAAGCAGAAGTAGATGTTTTTCTGGAACTCCCTAGCTTTCTCCATGATCCAGCGTATGTTGGCAATTTGATCTCTAGTTCCTTGCCTCTTTGAAATCCTGCCTGTACTTCTGGTAGTTCTCGATCCACATACTGCTGGAGTCTAGCTTGTAGGATTTTAAGCATAACTTTACTAGCATGAGAACTGAGTGCAATGGTGCGATAGTTTGAACATTCTTTGGCACTGCCTTTCTTTGGAATTGGAATGTAAACTGATCTTTTCCAATCCTGTGGCCACTGTTGAGTTTTCCAAATTTACTGGCAAATTGAGTGTAGTACTTTTACTGCATTGTCTTTTAAGATTTTGAATAACTCAGCTGGAATACTGTCACCTCCACTAGCTTTGTTGTTGCTCAGCTTTTCTAAGGCCCACTTCACTTCACATTCTAGGATGTCTGGCTCGAGGTCAGTGACCACCTCATTGACCACCTATAAGGGACATTAAGCTCATTCTTGTATAGTTCTTCTGTGTAATTTTGCCATCTCTTCTTAATTTCTTCTGCCTCTGTTAGGTCCCTGCCATTTTGGTCCTTTATCATACCCATTTTTGCATTAAACGTTCCCTTCATCTCTCCAATTTTCTTGAAAAGATCTCTGGTCCTCCCTATTCTATTGTTTTCTTCTATTTCTTTGCACTGTTCATTTAAGAAGGCATTCTTATCTCTTCTAGCTATTCTCTGGAATTCTGCATTCAATTGGGCGTATCTTTCTTTTTCTCCCTTGCCTTTCGCTTCCCTCCTTTCCTCAGCTATTTGCAAAGCTTCCTCAGACAGCCATTTTGCTTTCTTGCATTTCTTTTTCTTTGGGATGGTTTTGGTTGCTACCTATTGTACAATGTTGCGAACCTCTGTCCATAGTTCTTCAGGCACCCTGTCTATCAGATCTAATTCCTTAAATCTATTTGTCACCTCTACTGTATATTCAACAGGGATATGATTTAATTCATACCTGAGTGGCCTAGTGCTTTTCCCTACTTTCTTCAGTTTAAGCCTAAACTTTGCAAGGAGAGGCTCATGGTCTGAGCCACAGTCAGCTCCTGGTCTTGTTTTTACTGACTGTATAGAGCTTCTCCATCTTTGGCTGCAGAGCATATAGTCAATCTGATTTCTGTGTTGACCATCTGGTGATGTCCATGTGTAGAGCCGTCTCTTGGGTTGTTGGAAAAGAGTGTTTACTACGACCATCATATTCTCTTGACAAAATTCTATCAGCCTGTGCCCTGCTTCATTTTGTACTCCAAGGCCAAACTTGCCTGTTATTCCGGTTATCTTTTGGCTTCCTACTTTAGCATTCCAATCCCCCATGATGATAAGGACATCATTTTTTGGTGTTAGTTCTATAAGGTGCTGTAGGGCTTCATAGAACCGGTCAATTTCATCCTCTTCAGCACCGGTGGTTGGGGCATAGACTTGGACTACTGTGATATTGAATGGTTTGCCTTGGATTCAAACTGAGATCATTCTGTCATTTTGAGGATTGTATGCCAGTATTGCTTTTCCTACTCTTTTATTGACTATGAAGGCTACTCCATTTCTTCTGAGGGATTCTTGCCCGGAGTAGTATACCTGATGGTCATCTGAATTAAATTCACCCATTCCTGTCCAGTTTAGTTCGCTGATACCTAAGATGTCGATGTTCAGTCTTGTCATCTCTTGTTTGACCACGTCCAGCTTTCCTTGATTCATGGATCTTACATTCCAGGTTCCTATGGAGAAAAAATCTTTACAGCATTGGACTTTACTTTCACCACCAGATACATCCACAGCTGAGCGTCCTTTTGGCTTTGGCCCAGTCGCTTCATTCTTTCTGGCGCTACTAGTATTGGCCCTCTGCTCTTCCCCAGTAGCATATTGGATGCCTTTCAACCTGAGGGGCTCATCTTCCAGTGTCATATCGTTTTGCCTTTGGGTACTGTCCATAGGGTTTTCATGGCAAAGATACTGGAGTGCGTTGCCATTTCCTTCTCCAGTGGATCACGTTTTGTCAGAACTCTCGGCTATGACCTGTCCGTCTTGGGTGGCCCTGCACGGCATAGCTCATAGCTTCATTGAATTACACAAGCCCCTTCGCCACGACAAGGCAGTAATCCATGAAGGGGAAGTATGGTCTTACCAAGGCATTATAAAGTAGTAATAACACTTCACATGATCTTGATTTTATCATGTGATCTTGATTCTATCCCTCTCTTAATGCAGCCTAGGACTGCATTGACTTTTTTTGACAGCTGCAGCACACAGCTGGTTCATATTTAAGTGATTGTCCACTAGGGCTCCAAGATCCTTCTTGCAGTTACTACTATTGAGCCAGATACCATCTATTTTATACCTGTGAATTTGGTATTTCTCACCTAAATGTAAAACCTTACTTTTTTCACCATTGAAGTTCATTTTATTAGATAGCATCCAATGTTCAAGTCTGTCAAAATTTTTCTGTATCTTAAGCCTATCTTCTGGAGTGTTGGATATTCCTGCCAGCTTGATGATGTCTGCAAATTTGATGAGTTCCCCATCTATCCTCTCATCTAAATCTTTGATAAAGGTGTTGAAGAGTACTGGGCCTAAAACAGAACCTTGGGGTACCTCACTACACACTTCCCTCCAGAGAGATGCAGTTCTATTAAGTTCCATGTGGAAAAGTCATTTTGTTAGGTGATTTAAAGTGATAGGTAGAGATGAGATGAAAGAATGCAGGAAAAAATGATTGAGTAATTTGAAGATCCCAAGAATACATTATTATGGTTTTTGTCTGCTGAGTGTATGTTTAAAATATCTGGGCTGCCCCCCCCCCCCCCATGAATATCTATAAAAGAAGTAATCTGAAAATGTGATTTATTTGATGAGAGTGAGATACCAGGGTGGTATGAGATTCGAAATGTGAAGCAGACAATCATTTTTAGTACTATTCAGAATGGAGCTTGAGAAAAAATATATATGGGTGAGAGAAAAGAAAAATAAAGTACTAGAGTGAAAGAATGAAGTACAAGCTGTATTTAAATATGTATTTAAAGACAGATTAATCTAAAAAATGAAAAGTGAAGGTAAGTAAACATGATGTGACTTACTTATTTGAAAGAGAGTGATACAATTATGTTCCAGCATGCATATAATAGAATACTGCAAAGAAATGAAGAAAAAATGGAAGATTTTTTATAGGTTTTAAAAATGCTTTTATACATTTTTCCTTTTAAACTTTGACTGGAAGTCACCCAGAATTGGCTGAAAGATGGACAGCTATATAAATATTTTAAATAAATAAGTAAATCAATATATTGTACATTAAGAAAAAATATTGTGGTCATAAAGAGCAATGAATAGTTAATATTAAAAGACAGAGAACTTACACAGTAGTTTTGTGGATTTATTTTTTAAATAATATTTAGAAATTTTTTGAAAAGGTTTAAATCATTAGACTCTAGACTCTAAGGTGAACTAAAACAAGAATAAAAACAATTATTTTGAAGGTGGAGGTGAGACTGTGAAACTGAAGTGAGAATAAGCTAAAGTGAATATTTTACAGATTTCTATGAGATGATGGGGATACATTGAGGACTGTAATTGAATGAATTCTGAAATTGTTGATCAAGAAAAGCATGATGAAATGGAAGTAATAAATGTGGCAAGATTGGTGAAAATTTTACATCAGATATAACCAATATAACTGGAAAATGTCAAAACATACAGTAGATGTGGTTTGGTTATAGAAAAGCTCTTAGGTTGTTCAATATACCGTATTTTCCGGCGTATAAGACGACTTTTTAACCCATGAAAATTTTCTTAAAAGTTGGGGGGTCGTCTTATACGCCGGGTCATCTTATACGCCGGAAAAAAACCCAAATCAGTAAAGCATCCCGTTCTTGCAAAGCCGGGCTGCCCCGTGCAACCGCCCCACGCAACCAAGCTATCTCTGGTGCGGCTCCGGGACACGGCTGGGTGGGAGCGTTGGGCGGCTCTCCCCACGCGAAGGTGGCGCTGCCCGTCGGCTCTTGGCCCGAGGGGAGGGCCTCGCGCTCGCCGGACTCACCTGTCACCAGCACTGCTCTTCCCCCCGCGGGGATGCGCTTCCGCTGGGCGGTACTGGCCGAGACAAGCCAGCAGGCAGCCGCCGTGAGCGCGGCGCTGAGGGGCAGCAGCAGGACGGCCTGGCCCAGCGCCTGCAGGACAGCCAGCAGCCCCACGCGCAGCAGCAGCCGTCAGCTCAGCAACAGGTCCGAGCGCAGGAGCCGCACCACCAGGCTGCCCAGGAAAAGCAGCCACACCGAGAGGCTACACGCCCAGTCCAGCTCCATGAGGGGCAGGGCGGGAAGCCGGCCGGGAAGACGGACCGGGAGCCCAAGCCGAGCGCGCCTCGGCCGACAGTGAGAGGGAAGCGGCACGAGTTCTAAAAAAGAGGCTGCGGGTGGAGCTGCTTCGCCCTGCGCCGAATGGGAGAAGTTCAAGGCCTGGGGGGGGAAGCAGGAGGGGCCCGGCCGTGGCGGGGTGGCGGCTGCCCTCCGGCGCTGCCTGCCACCCGGGAAATGCTGCGCCTCGGGGGCCGGCAGAAGCGCAGGAGCAGCGGGAGGGCCGGCGGGGCCAGTCGGGCCTTCGCCTCCTCTGCGACGGACAGGGAGGGCAGGGCATGTAAGTATTTTCCGGCGTATAAGACGAAAAACCTTGAAAATCTTCTTAAAAGTAGGGGGTCATCTTATACGCCGGGTCGTCTTATACATCGGAAAATACGGTATGTTTGAAGGGTGTGTCTGTGCCTGATGATTGAAATTATATTATTACTGTCCTCCTATATCAAGGGTTAGCAGTAAGAGTGAATGTAAGAATTAAAAGGAACCTAAATGACTCTGGCATGAGTAATGACAAGGTACATACCAGTGAAATAATTTTAAACCAGAGCTGTTCTTCTCAACTGGATTATTGAAAAAAAAGTTATAAAATGAAAATGATTTAGGTTTCAGTAGTTTCTTGTTGTCAACTAGAACAGAGGAAATTGGATGGTTTGGGTGGAAGGACATGTGACACTGATTAAGTCATTATTAACCATGTGTTGCTAAATGTCCTCGATGAAAGCAAACACGAATCTTCAACAGGAACATGTGACAAAACAGAAGATGCTTTATTCAGCTCTAATGCACACAAAGTGAAAACAAAGTCAGCGTTGGGAGCTAATCACTCCCAGTGCTCATATAACTGGCCAGAGACAGGGCTCCGCCCCCAACCCCCAACCCAACATCTGCTCATAATTCCTTAAAGTCCTTCACTCCCCCTCAGCTCCGTTTGCTGCGCTCTTCCATGCACCATTCCCCCGTGCGTCCATCAACCCATCCCTCCCTACATCCAACAGTCCACCGACAATCAGGTGAGTAGAACATGCAACCCCCACCCTTAACACTGAATGTTCCGGCCAGCTAGACGTCCAGGCCTGCTGAGTCCAGCCTTGTGAGGGACAGCGCAGGCTGAACTGCCCCTGAGGCAAGGCAAGGCCTAACATGTCCATTATCAGCGGCATGCAGGATGACGGCACCGCTGTCTCCATCTCAGCAGCACCCACCGACACTCCTTGGCCCAGCTGACAAGGTGTAGACTCGGGCTCTGGCTCCGGCTGGCATGCTGCCTTCACCGGTGTCCCCTGGAACAGCTGATCGATGGCAGGCTCACCTGAAGACTTTGACTGCCCCACCACCTCCGCCAGCATCTCCCAGATCAGCTGGTCGGTGGTGGACCTGGCAGGCAGGCCTGACTGTGCACCCACACTCGCCGGAGACAGCCGGGAGGCAATGGAAGGAGCAAGACACCCAGGACAGCCAGCAGCATCTGCACGAGACCTGACAGCAGCCTAGGGTGAGTAGCGAATGTAGGGGGCTCGGCAGTGGCAACAGTCACAGTAAGGGAGGTGGCAGTGCTTTTGGCTCTGATGTGGAACTTCGCCTCCCCCCCACTGAATGTCGGCCCCACGGGGCTTGACAGGCAGCTCCCCCTACCAGGGCTTCACCTGGAAGACAAGAGGTGACACATAAATGATCATCCACCCGACGGGATGGTTCTGCTTTTCCCCCACCCGGCTTCCCTGGATGCTGACAATGAAACGCCCGAACCAAATGAGGTGCATGGACATCCACCTCCTTCACCCACGATGCCTCTGTCATGGGATACCCCTTCCACAATATTAGATATTGCAACCTCCCCCTCCATATCCTAGAGTCGAGGAACTCCTGGACCTCAAAGTGACTGTCCCGTACAGGTCCTGGACCCCCTCCTCTGGTCCATGGGATGATACCCCAGCCACCTTTAGCAGACTGCTGTGAAAGACTGGGTGTATCTTGTCCAGATACTTGGGCAGCTGGAGCCGCACCATCACAGGGTTGATGACATGTGTCACCCTGAAAGGTCCTAGGAATTTGGGACCTAGTTTCCTAGAGGGTACTTGAAGCCACAGATATTTAGTGGATAGGTACACTAAATCCCCCATCTGGAAGGGTTTAAAGGGTCTCCTTTTCTTGTCCGCCTGTTCTTTACTTGTCTCTGTGGCCTTAATTAGAGCTTTCTTCACTGTCTCCCATACCTCCCCCACCTGTCTCATCCATTATCTGGGTTGGCATGGGAGAGGCTCCCCCTGGATGTATTCGGGAATGGGGATGAAGTCGTGACCAGACACCACCCTGAATGAGGAGAACCCAGTGCTGCTGTGCACTGATTTATTATGTGCCACCTCAGCAAATGCAAACAGGTCCACCCAATTGGATTGCTGATATGACACATAACATTGCAGATACCGCTTCACCATGGTGCTTGCTCACTCTGCTGCCCTGTTGGTACTCGGATGGTATGCTGAACTGAGGCCCTGGGAGGATCCTATAAACCGAACAAACTCCCTTCAGAATTGAGCTGTAAACTGCACCCCTCGGTCCAAGATGATTCGTCGGGGCACTCCATGTAGGCGGTATATGTGGGTGATGAACATCCATGCCAGCCGCCTGGCAGACATGGAACTCCACCTTCCACCCCACTGAATGTTGGCCCCACAGGGCTCAACACCATGTAAATAATTGGATTAGGAGAAAAATCTCTGAAAATTAATTTCTATAACTAAGCAAATTTAATTTTAAGAAATACAATACCAAGTCTAAATGTCATTTAAAATATTATTTGGTATATTATATTTATAAATAGAGGATACCAAGTTGGATCCAAGTTGAAACATTATAAAAACTGTTAATAAGCAAAATTTTGGAAGTGCTCTGGGACTTTATGCTGGGTATACAGGCCAGTCTTTTGTACTTCAGCAGGTAATTAGGAAAAGTATGAATGTGAGGAAAAATGTTTGTTTGATTGATGGTGGTAGTGGAAGCAATTCTTTTTCATTTAAAGTGTATGTTTGTCTGCATTTGTGTATTTATTTTTGACTAAAGAAAGAAGTACCCTAGTGAAGAAAATTTGATACTTTTACCCTACCATGCATGGAAACATTCTCAATTCACAAATTTATTCCCTTAAAAATCCTTGATGTTTGTTTTACGTTCCTAGTATGAACCAATGTTTTGTACCCTTTCCTTTACTAAAGGGTTTATAGTATTTCTGAACATGGAAGATTTTTAGACAAATCCTTGAATCCAGTGGAGATAGAGCATGAGTTCAGTATTTTTTTACAACTTAATAAGAGAAACAAAACTTATCTTACCCCATCCCAGCCCCCAAGAATCCCAAAGTATGGAATGCTGCAACATCTGAAGAAGGTAACCAACACTGGCCTTCTGCTAAGGCCAAGTCACAAGTGGATATAATCCAACGATATGAATTTAGGGTTTTGACACTGGTTTTTGACATTTTTTCAACATGTATATGAAAGCAACTATGCTGAGCTGGTCAAGCAGTAGTTTGACTATGCTCTTCTAGTTTCTGAGACTACAGAAATTTAGCCATTCACATAGAGAATGATTTTAGATCATTATTTTAACTTGAAAAGAAATCTTATTTCTTAAGATCCTAACAAATCACGTCTATGATCTTTCCTTCCATTATTACAACCATTCTTTAATTCAATATTATTCTGGATTTTTTAAAAATAATGTTAAAGCATTTTGTTAAAATAATGTTAAAGCATACTTAATAAAATGTACTGCCACGTTTGCCTTTTTCAAAGTATTCTTAAAAAAAGTTTGCTAAGTTACATTATACTTTGACAAGTGCCTGATGAAGAAACTGAAACAGAACAGTATACATTTTGGCTTCCTCAATTTAAATTGTTTCAGCATCAGATTACGGCATTGTAAATGAACTTTCTTCTTTTTTGCGGTGGTCTTGTGGTCTAATATTAATACATTTTCGAAATGGAAACCTGATGGAATAGATTATTTTCCCTCATTTTCCATCCTAAGGGATATCCAACCGATGTTACTTGTTTTAATTAAATTACCACATTTTCCATATGATTAAATGCCAGAATAATGAATTTGTAGATGAATTTTAATGTACCTACATGAATATAAGCAAATTTAAAGAAAGGTAAGGAATATTTACACTATTTGAATGCATTCCATTTCTCCTTCTCTTGTCCAATGGATAAGTTTGAAACTAGATGTAAGCAGTGATGCTTGAATGGTAAAAGCAAGTATCTTGAAATAAAACATTTAAATCAATGGTAGAGATGTAGAAAAAGTTTATAGTATATAGATAGTTTTGTTCATTTGTAAATTAAAGTTAAAGCTTGTTAACCTGTATTACACCCACTATATCAGTTAATTCCTTTGTAACTGCATGAACCTTATACCTCTATATATTATTTATGGTAATATATATCAGAAATAACAGCTGAGCAAATGTCAAACTGACAAATATCTACATCTCTATTCCTTTGCAAAATTTGTAATGATTACCAAAATGCAGAACAGGAGTAAATAATAGTGAACTGAAGAAATTAAGGTATGAGACAAGAAAAAGTAAAACTAAATTTAGCTTACAGCAGAACCATTCACTATACTTGTCCATATTTTTCTATTCTTGAAAGCCACTTACTTCCATCATGCCAATATTCACTTCATACATGCTGTTTGGTCTTTAAGTCTCTCACTTTCTTTTTGACAACCTCATCAATTTCAAAGAACCACTTCATTCTCATCTTCTATTTGCTTCCAACCCACTTATCCATATATTTGCTTTGCATTCATTCTGTCTATGAGACCAAACCATCTTAATGTCTTTTGTACTAGTCTTTCACTGGATTGTATTCAGTCCAATCAATTCAGCCTGCTCATTTTTAATTTTTGTTTTCTTTTGCCATGTCCACTTCTTTACACCATGCCTATTACTTTATTTTTAAATATACATGTGTGTGTGTGTGTGTGTGTCTGTGTGTGTGTGTGTGTTTGTTTTCGGGGATATGGTGGCTCAGTGGGTTAGGACACTGAGCTTGTTGATCAGAAGATCGGCAGTTTGGCGGGTCGAATCCCAAGTGCCGTGTAGCAGAGTGAGCACCTGTTACACGTCCCAGCTTCTGCCAACCTAGCAGTTCGAAAGCACGTAAAAATGCAAGTAGAAAAATAGGGACCACTATGGTGGGAAGGTAACAGCATTCCGTGCGCCTTTAGCGTCTAGTCATGCTGGCCACATGACCACGGAGACGTCCTCGGACAAACACTGGCTCTTAGCTTTGAAACGGAGATGAGCACTGGCCCCTAGAGTTGGAAATGACTAACACGCATGTGCGGAGGAACCTTTACCTTTACCTTTATATATATTTTCACATATTTTTTATCATAATGCAAATGGGTAAGGTTGATTTCTGCCTATTTGTTATCTTTATCTTAATTCTGATCAGCTAGCCATATTTCCAAATACAGCACTGGACTTCAGCCTTCCATCATTTTAGTTCAAAAAATATTATTAATCTGTCTCTAAAGGAAATTAATACTTTTTCTTTGCAGCAGTCCAGCTTTAATTCACTGAAAAAATAGTGAAGTCAATTAGGTAATATTAAAACTAGTAAGCTCTACTTTGTTCAACTTGCTCCATCTAATTTTACTAAAGGGAGACTTCTGAAACACAAGATGGCAGGAAAAGTAGCAATGGATGGAAACTAATCAAGGAGAAAAGCAACTCAGAATTAAGGAGAAATTCCCTGACAGTGAGAAAAATTAACTAGTGGAACAGGTGGCCTTCAGAAGTTGTGGGTGCTCCATCACTGGAGGTTTTTAAGAAGAGATTGGACACTCATTTGTCCAGAATAGTATAGGGTCTCCTGCTTTTGTAGGAGATTGGACTAAAAAGACCTCCATGGTCTCTTTCAACTCTATTTTTACTTTTACAAGTCCTTAGTTTGAGATCTGTCTCTGTAGAGGTCATAGATGGTCTGTGCTTCTTGCAAGATAGCCTAATTTGTGACTTTGCAAAATGATTATGGATTATTATTATTACTATTACTAAAATTTGTATGCCACCCAACTCCCAGTGATTCTGGGGAGCTTTTAAAAGTTTATTCTACATTCATCGTTCCCTGTCTTGGATGACTCTAAGAAAATATTTATAGGAATGGACTTCTGGTCTTGCGCCATAGTGCCTGGTTGCGGGATCGTGGACCTCCACACCCCACGGCTAGTTTTGCCCTGCCTGGGGACCCTAAATGGGTCTAAGTCACCCAGGAGAGGCGGCAAAGAAAGAAGGGTGCCCCGATGACTCTAAAACGATGGTGATCATTTCGTTCAGTTTGGCAGAAGCCTTCTAACTTGACTTGCTCACATCCTGTTGATCAGAACCAAGCTATTTGCAGCTGAAGTCCAAAGGCACTAACCAGCACAACAGTGAACAGTGTGCTTGAAACTGGATGAGGAATTTGATCTTCTCTGTCCTTTTTATATTTGATTTCCTGGAAAACTTCACCAAGAAGCAAAAAACTTCCTAAAGTGAGAATTGCCTCACCCTTCTATAGACGGAAGTAGCGAATTAAACCCTTCTGGGGAATACACATAAAATACCATTTGTTTTTGTTAGTTGCAAAGTTGTGTCCGACCCATCGTGACCCCATGGACAACGTTCCTCCAGGCCTTCCTGTCCTCTACCATCTTCTGGAGTCCATTTAGGCTCACGCCTACTGCTTCAAAAACCCCATGGACAGTACCAAAAGGAAAAAAAAATACCATAGTTTGGATAAATTTGAAAGCTAAGAAAATTGCTAAAACTCTATACCTGAAAAAGCATTGATGAAATTATATATTTTAAAATTATATGTTTTAAAAAGTTGAAAAATGAACAGTGACATCTAGTGGAGGATTAGAGAAAACTAGAGCAGCACTGACCCAGAATTTGGTAAGATGCCTTGAAACAGCAAAAAACCAGCTGGGAACAAAGCATTGAGTTATCTACTACTGAGTGAAACTATGTATGTTTAGAAACTGCTGACCTTCTGGGATTATAAACACACTGAACTGCATTCTTAAATCTTAACCTAAGAACTGTTTGCAAAGAAAGAAAAAGTTGGCCTTTGGCTAATCTTCTAAAGGAGAAATTACTGGAAAACCTTTAGATGGTCAAGTACTTTGAACTAAATCCTGACAGGCTGATAATTATAAGACCCATGAAAAGAAAATTGCCACAAAATATTAAGAATTATATTTGTTTAATGTAGACAAAAGAATAATATAATAGGAAGAAGAAAGGATCAAGAAATATATTACCAACATATTAATTGTAGAAATTAATTATCATTGATTGTTTTAAATATATGAAGCCAGACAACACACTGTTCATGAAGCACTAAAGATTGTTATTGTAAAAAATTATATATATATTGCATGGCACATCAAGCTACTAAAACCCTAGTGCATTTTAGGTTATTGTATTATACACGGTGGCTCAGTGGGTTAGGACGCTGAGCTTGTCGATCAGAAGGTCGGCAGTTTGGCGGGTCAAATCCCGAGTGCCGCGTAGCAGAGTGAGCGCCTGTTACTCGTCCCAGCTTCTGCCAACCTAGCAGTTCGAAAGCATGTAAAAAATGCAAGTAGAAAAACAGGGACCACTCCGGTGGGAAGGTAACAGCGTTCCGTGCGCCTTTGGCGTCTAGTCATGCCGGCCACATGACCACGGAGACGTCCTCGGACAAGCGCTGGCTCTTCGGCTTTGAAACGGAGATGAGCACCGGCCCCTAGAGTCGGAAACGACTAGCACACATGTGCGGGGGAACCTTTACCTTTACCTTTATTATATGAATAGGAACCCTATTCCTTCTTTATGATATAGTGTGCTATGTGAATCCAGAAAATTAGATTAATTAAATAAGCTAAATTTTCTTTAACTGTAGTATAATACCAGGTTAGGTTATATGGGGATCCTTATTGTATCTAGATCAACATTGCTGGTTTAGATGTTCTTGAGATGTGTGGCTTTAAACATAAAAATTTCCCAGGCTGTATGGTGATTAATAAGAATTATGGGAGTTGCATTTACCTCTGTGAGGGGTCATGAAAGTGGGAATATTTAGCCAGGTTGACTGGAGTTGGACAGTGCATTTTCTAGTCCAGGATTATATAGGTTTGATATGAAAAAGAATATCAAGGCTTGAAGTACAAGGTCCATTAACTAAGCAAAGAATAGAAACTAGTCTTCTAGAATTTATATGCATCAAAAAGTATTCTACTGCTTATTAAATATTTATTAAGAACATACCAAAATCTGAAAATAATCTCAGAGTTCCAGGCTAGATTCCCCAGCCTCAGCCAAATCAGATTCACAGTTCATGGTGGATATTAGGAATAAAAACAAGGCCTAATACTTTAAATTGTACAAATGCAAAGCTACCAATGGTTATCAACCTTTAGGGTATTCACAAAACTTTTCTTTGCTCATTTAACTGATTGTGAGAGATTCACAGTAGTGCCATGAGCAAATTTCCACTTTTTTTTGTGTAACACAAATCAGAACTATCCAATTATTTTCCTGCCTGGACTACTGTTGAAGATAAATCAATAATTAAATAACAAAAAGTTGGCAAGCATACAACAGCAGATAACAAAGAAAAGCACAGAGAGACTAGTTGCTCTGAGCTGTTTCTACAGAAACAAGGTCTCCCTTGAACTACCAAGTATGTTTTGCTCCTCAAATCAGTAGTTTTGGCAGAAATCAAAGTCATAAAAGTACAATAATATTAATGTATCCAGTTTCTGGATTTAAAAGATCCATATGCTTCTAGGTATTTTGTCATCACAAGTAAATGGCAATATCTAAGAAACTGGGAGAATATTAATTGACAAGTCACATACAGACATAATTGTTTTAAATAACTGTATCTAAATTATTAAGTGGAAAATAATATTATTTTAACATGGAAAATAAAAGGTCCTTGGCTATACTTTAAAAACGTAGATGAGAACTGCAAGAGACTGGAAAATACCAACACCAGGCCCACAACACTTAGCAGTTTTGCTTGTGGGAGTCATATTAAATAATAATATTCTGTCTAATCATACAGGAAAATTCTTTGTGTATTGGAAGCCAAATCGGAGGATCCTAAGCTCTTAATACAAGAGGCAAGTTTGTATGTGAGGTCCTACAGAGAATTTTTCCCCCTACGCCTCAACTGTAAGAATTGTGTGAAATATACATGGATACATACACACACACATCTTCATGATGTTACACCTTCATGATGTTTCCTTCTGAGCAAAGAAACAATATGCAAAACATAGAAGAGGAGTAATAAATAATTAGTATATACTCTTCAGTTTTACATAAATGGATCTCCCTCCTTTTAGAGTGAGCCAATGATGTGATTTTATTTAAGATAAATGAATACATTTAATTCTACAGTAGTTCTATGCATCAGTTGTCCATCCAGAGATTAGTTCATCATGAAGTGAACAATTTCATCATAGGATGTTCCTGGATGAAAGGCTTAAAATTTACATTAAATTACAATTAAAAAGAAAATTTTTAGAAGATGATGTATCATTGGTATTTAACACCAGATAAGTTTTCAAGAACGTATATTTTAAATGATATTTTAAATGAATATTGGAAATGCAAGAAGGGACTTTCTATCATTTATGGTGGACATGTGGTAAAGAAAAGAAATATTGTAGTAGGATTCCTATGCTATTACAGAAGATTCTTAAAGTGAATATAAAATAAAACCAGAAACTTTTCTTTTGGATTTACTGGAAAAAGACTTGAGAACAAAAGTGGAATTTTGATGTTGTACATGTTGACATTACTTTATGTACAAAAATGAAAGGACACTTTAATCCCCACAATAGATGAATAGTTGCAAAAGCTGATGGAGTTAGCAGAGATGGCTAGATTGACTGCTTTGATAAAAGAAAAAAAACACAAATACGTTTGTTTCTACTTGGAAACTGCTTCTGGACTTTGTGCTTGAGGTGGAAAAAAATGAAACTTTGATTTTGGGTTTTACCGATTAGATAGATCTGATGTTATAGAAATGGCTAGTTTATGCTATAGTTTATTATGTAAAAATAAAATGTTGAGGTTTGATGTCACTATTTTATTCTTTTGCACCAAAGGGAGATTCAAGTCAATGCCTTTTCTTTCGTTTCCCTCTTTTTTCTACAGTTTTCCCTTTTCCCTCCTATCTTTTTTCTATTATTTGCTTTTGTATTTTTGTATATTGTAAACTAATAAAAAAATCTTCATAGGAATTTCATCTTGAATGTGAAAAGAGCCTTATATTATCATTGCTGGGTAGCAATTGTTCAATATCTCAAGCAGAGATATTTCCTGGTCCTTTCAGATCAAGATTTTTGCAACAGTATGTAGAACTTCAAACAAAATAAATGCTTTTTTATTGACCTGCCATAGCCCTTCCCAGGAACAATGTAGCACTTCTTAGTAAATGATATTCTTTCTGGTCCATACACTTTATGATTAGGAAGTACTCATAGAAAGTGGATGTTTTATGGCTTGTCTTAAAGAGAATAAAAAGGATTGTGCCTGATTTTAAAGATGTCTGTTACTCTAACGTAAAATGGTTTATAGCTAGAAATGTATTTGATCCCCTTGAATCAAATATGCAGTAAAAAGAATTATCTGGTTTCATTTGATTCACACGTTGCTGTCCCATTTATTTAAACATTTCATAATTACCATTCCATAAGACAAAAAGGATAATTCTGTGCTTTCTATTGCTTGCAAATTCTTTAACGTGGAATGCTAACTATAATGGAAAAAGTGATAATACTTTTATCTGCTGTATATATGGTCACACAAAGCTTGTACAAAGTTTCTACGAGTGCAGAAAAATCTTTGTGGTTTTGTCTTATTGGTATTATTGGAATAAGAAGTATACAAGTCTATCAGGACATACAATTGTGGTAAGTTATGTGGGTATAAAAACAGAATATCTCTATTTGAGCAATAATGGATATATTATCCAAAGATAATTCTTATACTAGTTTTTTCAAGATCCTGTTATTGTGGTATCAGTTTTTAAAACTTTTCATTAAATGATTTTCCCCAAAGAATTTTGTCACCTAACAACATTAAGATGACCATTAAATTATATTTTAATTTAAACATAATGCAATTAATTACATTTCTACGAAATATTTTTAGCTGCTTAGTTAAGTAAATTGGCTGTGACATTATTTTCCCCACTAAAAACTAAACTAGAAGAATATTATTGTGACCAGTATGGTTTATGGAAAAGGTAAAACTGATGTTGAAGTCATTATTTTACTTCGAAGTCATTTGTACAGTTCTGGCAAAGCAAAAGCCTACTAAAAAGTTAAATATATTTAAAAACACCACTTTATTTTTAATGTGTCCATGTTGCATGAACTTTGTGACCTTAGGACATAATTTAGGATATTATGTTTCAAACTTAAATTCTGACAAAGCACAAATATAATCTCAAGAACCTGGGGAAACTAATTAAGCCCCATAACAAGGGAACAGATATTACATTAGAATAATTATATTAAAATAAACTTGTTTTTTGTGAAGTATTAAGCAATGTAAAAATCTGAAAATGTAAAATAAATGATTGACACAGCCTGCAGAAACTTTCAACTATTGGTAGTTCTTTTAGTGATAATTCAAAATTGTAAATGCACTGAAGAAGTGACTTATGACCATTTTTATATCATGTGCATTTTTCTTTTATCCTTGATTTCTTTCTTTGTACTTTATTTTAACATAGATTTAACCTAAACTATAAAACAATTAAAATAATCCTGCATTTATAGACAATCAATATATTTTGTAATTTTACTTCCAGAAAAAAGTCCATTTTTCTATCTATAAAAATATTTCATTGAGTTTTTTCTTTTAAAACATTAAAGTATTATATTCACATCTCCTAACATACAAACCCTTTTAACGCATACTATTTTAAATTAATTGCTGTTAATATTATCTGAAAACATTTCTGAAAATTTGAAAAAAAAACTTTTGTTCCTTAACATTTATTTATTTATTAAGTAGATTTATATAAGGTGACTTTAGATGGTGTCCTACATATGGATGAATCTATATAAAGGCGACTATATAAAATATTAAATCATATTAGAAAGCAAATATATTTTATAAATGAAAGTTCTTTTTAAAAGAATTTGCTTTTTGATATACAACTATTATATGCATTATTTTGGTAAAATTTGACTGCAAAGCAATAAATGTTAGCCAAACCTTTATGCTATTACTGTATTGTTATAAAATCTATTGGGAGCAAAATGCACAATCCTGGCAAAATACTTATATATCAACATCCTGTCATTAAAAGGTTTGACATACTGTAAAAGGTTTTTCTGTGAAATGAACCAATGTTAGAGTAAAACTAACTAGTAGGGAGCAATAAGGCTTCTTCTTTAAACATGATTCTTAAGTAGTTTCAGGACTCTATTCACTTTGTGAGAAACGTGCTTGCTGAAAATTAGCACTGTTTGACCTGCCTGTGCTATTTTCTCCTCCCTAGTCTGGATAATATTCATGTGCATTGTTTATTATAAATCCTTCCACTACAAATAAGAAATTACGTCGAAAACTTGGTATTTGGCAAAAGTAAGTCATATTCACCTTTCCTCATAGGGATATGGTACTTTGTATTGTTCCTGGATCAGTTCTTTGCTCACAGACCTTCACTTATCACTGGGATCAGCTGTGGTAGAGAAGGAATTCCTATGAAAGCAGTTTTGCAGTAGGAATGCTGAATATCTATTGGGTTTGTGAGTGAGCCTTTCCCACCATAGGTAGGAATGTCTTGCCTTTCCCTTCCTCCCAACTGCTGGGTGTTGTTCCTATCCAAAGAAAATCAACTGCTATTGCACCAAGCTACGACTTCACCAGTCATTTCAAACTGCCAAAAGGAAAAGTGCCATGTGGTTTTGCAGCTCCATTTACAGTGGCCAGTCCAATTTATTATAAATCACCATGAACATAGCATAGAAGAATGTGAAATGAGACTGCAAGCCAATTTTTGTGGTCTTTGTCAGCTCTCAACATTTCAAGATTGGTAATGCTGAAAATGATGTGGGTTATCTTTGAAATGTTTCTGAGAGGTTGAGTAAATGTTCTGTTTTTTGTGGATACTTTGTACAACATTTTGACCCTTATGCTCTCTGGGTCAGAAAGAAGTATTTTTTTCTTTGCTCTGCTTCTTAACTATTGGGCAGTTGTCATAAAATAACAGGATCCCTAGGAGACCTCTACCAAAGGAATTGCTAGTTATAAGCAGTCCTTTTTTTTGTAAAAGAAAAAGGTGCCGGAACTCACACATGTCATACAACCTGCCTTACCTACCCTACAAGGTTCCATCCAAAAAAGGTGCCGGAACTCCGTTCTGAGCATTTTATGACAAAAAAAGCCCTGGTTATAAGTAGAAGAGCAACCTGGAAAATTTCAATAGAATCAGTAAGTAACATCATTCTCAGACTTCCTTCATTTCTCTTGTGAGCTTCTACAACTGCTAGATGAGAGAACATTCAGGATGTTGTTGTTTTTTTTGCTGAAACTAAGGAATATTGTGCCATTTAGTTGTTTGAGGTTTCTTTTTCCTGGAATTGTATCTGGCTAATGCCAATGTGCACAGAATAGTTGGAAGCACTTGCCATGACCAGAAAGGAATCCAGATTCTAAAAGTCTAACTAGGAAGGCCAAGTCTTGCTTAGCAAAGGAAAAAGCCATTTCCATTCAATAATAATTTACATTTGTTTTTTTGACAATTAATCCCATCTGTACTGACTGTGTAGAGCACGACTGTGGTTGCATGCTGACATGCATGATTTAAAGATCTAACTCCAATAGCATGGTTTGAAAAAAACCTAGATTGAAAATATCTATATACTTACTCGTGGGACTTATTTCTGAGTAGACATATACTTTATTGCCACACATTAAGTACATCATATCCAGACAGTTATTTTATCAGAAGTCTAGTAGTACCTTATGAAAAAAGGTTTTGTGAGTTACAGCTCACTTCACCAGGTCAGTTATTTAATTAAGCTGAAGATGAATATTTTGCTGCCTGATACGAAGTCATATTATGTAAGATACCATCCCTTTACTCCATATCCAGGTGACAGGTTTCAACTCTTCAACTTTAGTAACAGGTTGCACTACATCAAAGAGCTGAAAAGAGCACATAGTAGGTACTGTATAATGTGTTTTCATTTGCACTTAATTGTATTTTCTCTAAGTCTTTTGCTTCATTCTTAATGTCTAACAAATAATTTTATTTTGCTCCATTGCTCTAAAAAACCCTATGTAGTTTACATAATTAAGAGGAATCTAGCTGCAGGCAAGCAATAAACAGATTTTTTTTCCTGAGCTGTAAGTAAAGAAGATGGTAAAATATGGATATATTTATCAAGCATTGGTCCCTTTTAACCTGATTTGTGTTTATTATGTTCAAACCCTACACTTCATGTCCACCAGTGATAGCTTATTCTTTATCTATCCTTAGCTGATTCTCATCTACTATTACTTCTTCCTTATTACTTCTTCCTCATGCCTTTCCACATAGGACAGCAGCAGCTGGAAAGCATTTGAGAATAAGGAGATGGAAAACATATGCATTTATGAACATGATAAGAAAAGCTAGAATATCCAAATACTTGAATTTCTGATAAAAGAATGAAACTGATATTCAGTTTTATGCTGATGATTTAGGATTAGTGAAAACTTGGATTATCACTCTATTGTTAAGTGTCTTCATACTTTGTTGTATGTAGTGTAGCTGTTTGTCTACCTTGTAATTTTTTTCCCTGTATCAGTATTATAAAGTCAGCCAATCATAAATCTATTTAGTTAACCTCACTGTTATTAAACAATTGAAGGAAAATTGCCTTTTTATGACTGCTTACTATTTGCCTCTCTGGACTTACTTTGTTTTTCTATTTTTTAAGCTTTTAAATTAAGTTGCTCCTATTACAATAATATACCAAAATACTGAAATTATAAAAGAAATATGAAATATATTAAAATTAGACAATTTGTACTATTGAAATATTGCCCTAATACCAAGAACTTATAAACTTTGCATCGTTGCTTGGCAAATTTCTCAAAGAAGGGAATATGAAAACATCTTCAAAATACATAATTCTTCCTATATTTATTATTCCTACTTGATGGGAAAAGATGCTTCATCCCAAAGATGCTGAGAGGGCCATAGGGAAAAATTCTGTTTTTAAAATTTATATGGCATTTGTACAGTGGAGGAAACTAAATATTATCCATTCTGCAAATGGGGAAAACAAGACCCATGTACTTCACATTACATTCATATAGAAACATGTTTAGGAGATATACGTTACATTTCATGTTTTCTCTAAACTCTGGCAAAACATAAAATGTCTGGATGTGACTGTGAAATATGTGTTCACAGATTGATATGTTTTTGTTGATTGCTTCTTTTTCCATTTAAAGTAAACAAAAGTATTTCATGAAACTCATATTTATCTAGTTTTATGTTTCTAATAAGAAAGATGAGCCAAAATTTCAAAACCACATCAACAGAAAATGAAGGCCCTTACAAAACCAATCAGTGTCAGGAGACACCAAAAATGGCACAGTGCATTTCTCTTACCAGTAATGTTTAGACATTGGTTTGCGTACACATGGTGTGCATTTCAGTAAGTTACACAACTGTCTAAATGGAAAATATTGACATTCACATCTAATACATGAAAATAAACTAGTTGTTGTCACATTAAGTTAAACTGGCCATTTACTGAAATGTGTTTTATTCACACTTATTAGCCCATTGTTAAAGACCATGGGTACCAGTTGATTTCTGGAATAGAAAAGTGAAATTTATTCATTTGATTACATTTACTGCCAGCTGTTTGATGAATCATTTAAATTTAGGCTTCCTAGTTGTGAATTCTGCTATTTGATACATTTCACATACAGGAAAAACAATTCTAGGGAAGAGAAACTTGTACAATAAACTAATGGGAACAGAGATGTGTAGAAATGTATAGTACTCCAGGAAAAGTTTAAAGGAATTGCATATGTGATACAAATTCTCTTTGTAGAATCTTTTATGCCAGAGGTAGGTTTTATTACTAAATGGCTAATGGCTAAAACAATCATCATCAGTAATCATTTACTCCATGCATAGTTATACCTAATAAAGAATATATACAATGTATATATATATATATATATATATATATATATATATATATATCAATCACTAATTTTGTCATTAGATATTTTCCCCTAGTGAAAATATCTTGTGTAGAATTATACAAATGATAGCAGAGATAAGAAGACAAATTTTGAGATGCTGGAAGTATCTGACACAGTCATTGGGAAATCTTAGGGTTAAAGCTTTAATATCAGACCAAATGCCCGAATTTTGATCTCATAGTAATCTTAGTCTATGTAATATATTCCTGCCTTTCCTAGAGAAAAAAGGAACTACTTGGAGAAAATTCATGGAATGAAATTTCTTAAAGAAGGAAAAGCCTGGAAAACATTGGTATCTCAGAGATTTCTATAATACTGTATATGGAAGTTATATTCTATAATACACTTTCCCACTGAAGTGGTACCTATCTATCTACTCACATTCACATACTTTTGAGCTGCTACGGCAGTTGCTGGGGCAGGTAGTGGGAGCTCACCTGTTGCACAGCACCCAGGTCTTGAACCTGGGCTGCTGACTTTCCAGACGACAAGTCCAGCATCTTTCACCATAAGCCATCTCATCCCTAGAAATGCTGATAATTTTCAATAAATGATGTTATCTAACATGGGCAAAATTATTGTGGCAGTCAAGATTCTTGGCTGTCTTTTGGGAGCAAACTTTTATCAGAGCTAAATATATAAAAACAAATTATATAGGGGAATCAAATTTACATTTTGGATTGTTAAAATTTTTATCATTGAAAGGGGGATGCTCCCTTTTCCTGCTCCTACAGTGTTGTGTATCACCTTAAAATTTATTGCAGAGATTTGGAACTTTCCAGAATTTTGGAGATTCAGATTGTGGGAGAGAGCATAGAAAAAGTAGAAGAGTTGATTTCCACCTATTGTTTTATGTAATAATACATTTTAAGAATATATTTTCAAAGAGAAGTAGCATTTAACTGATCAAACCTTAGATAAAACTTTTAAAATGGATCTTATTAAAGGTTTACTTGTTTTCAAAATCTAATGAGTGCAATATATATTATTTGCATACCTTTTTTCATCTAATAGGAAGAAAACACAGAGATACAATTCAAAGGAATGAAAATATCAGTTGTTAGTTTATGATATGGCAAACATATTGGTCACGAAAGGAATTAGAGCAGCCTCTGGTGACATAGATATCCAGGTTATTAATTTCCAATTTGAAATTAATCCTTATGGAAGTTGTTTATTCTGTTCTTGCTCCCATTTCCTTAGACAACTCTTCTTTGATCACTATAATACCACAAAATAAATCATTTGACAAGTTATAACCTCGTAGAAGTGTTTCAAAGTATTTTATAAATACATTTATAGCTTGTTCTTATAGAATTTAAATTGTTTTATCCTCTATCAGGTTTTTCCATCCCTCTGATTATTCACCTACATTTTCACAATATTCATTTACTTAGCAAAACTTATATTTCAATTTCTATTTTTTGCATCACTATATATCTGGTTTGCTTGGTGTTTCATTTATTTATCAGATTTATATAACCGCCCATCTCATGAATATTTTACAATGATAGATAAATAAAATTGATAGGTATATTTAGGGAATCAATGCTCACTGTTGGTCCAACCAGCAATCCATATTCAATCTTCCCAATAATAATTATCATCTGTTTATATTCAGTGGAAAGTTGCCTGGCATCTCTTTGAATAATTGATTCTATTGTTGAACTATCTAATAGTAGTTCAACAATAGAATCAATTATTCAAAGAGATTTTCCTACCCCAACATTCAGTTTAAATTATCTTCAGTAAGGTTACATACCTGCCCTTACAGTGTCTCTTGTGAAGACTTAATATATATTTCCAATATATATAAATAATATATTTTTATTTTTCAAAAGATAGGCAGATTAAGGGAGGGTTTTATATTAAAAGATGACCTTAAAGTTAATATAGAAATAATATTTTAAATATTTTAATGAAGGATTATTGGATTGTTCAACAGCTATGAGCTAGAGTAAGAATATTTCTTTATGTATGATAGTCCTTCTCAAAATTATATTCTGAACAATGGCTTATTTTCTTGTGCCAATATTCTATTTCAAATATTAGAACTTGGCAGTCATCTGGTGTCAGGTTTCAACCACATGTATTTTTTTAAAAAGGCAAAATATCCTTATATGGTGCTTCAGTCACATATCTTTAAAAACAGAGTTTGTGCATCATTTTTAAAGTTAATTGAAACCAGGATGTATAAAAACTGAATTTTTCTTCCAATATATTTCAACTTCATTTGATCCCCAAAACACTGAAGGCAACGGAATGGAAACCTCATGTATTAAACGACATTGGCAATGTACAGAGCTTTGCTTATTGCAATTTATACAAATACAATAGCAGATCCACAGAATCATACTCCTTCTTGCCACAACATACTAAATTCTTTAAAAAGAACATTGTTTCTAACATAAACAGCTTGACTTCTTCAAAAGTATGTTGTAATTAAATTCAAGAGGCAAAAGTTGAAAAATGTACTTTATCCCCCAAAGAAATGTGTAGAAATGACAAATCTTCAAAAAAGTTTAAGAAGATTGTAATTATAGGAAGAATTAGGCAAGAATTTATAGCGATCAGCCCCTTTATTGAAATCATGTATAGAAAGAACAAAATGAGTCAATGCTAAATTTATAAAATGTGTAATACCCCAGAGAACTACTTACTATGTCATAAAAATTGAAGAGAGATGCCTGAACTTGAGGGAAAAAATGCTGGAAAGAAAAATGCAATGAAACATTTTTCATCAATTAGAATAACAGTGAAAGTGTTAAGCTAAGAGAAAAAGACAGGATTAAAAATAATTTAAGAGCTCAAAAGTTTTCTTCTTACATCTGATGCAATTAGAAAAAAAAGAAGGACCCTTGATTTTAGATTGGGACTTGCAACATAGGAAAATTGGGATTTTCTAAAAAACAATATTACAAGTTATTCTTACTGATAATTCCTAACCAGGCAGAAAAATAAAAGCTGGAAAATTCCTGAAAAAAATGTGAAAAAAGAGAGACAGTCAGAGAGCACCAAATGTCTGACTCTGAACAACCTGCAGACTTACCAAATAGTAATAAGATTAAAAACTAAGTAAAACAATAAACAAAATCACAATATAACTATCCAAACTCTGAAGATCAGCCATGTACTCTCCCAGAGAGCTCTTGTAGTCCAAAAGCCTATTGAAACAGCCAGATCTTAGTACATTTATGAAAATTTAAATGATTGGACCTTTATGATATCATGGGGTTCATTATTCAGAAAAAGAATAGTAACTGACCCTGAGATACTTGCATATGGCATTGTTTAAAAATCATAGAAGAGTTAAGTACTGTTAGTTCTAGAGGTACGACAGGTCATTTAACAACTGTTCCAAATTACAATAGACACCCCAAAGTTACATAAAACCCTGTCTCAAAGTTACGAATTCTCAGAGCTCATCTAATCATTCACTCTTATGACTGATCACAGAGATGCTCCAGCACATTCACATATTTATTTCCCCCCAATCCTGCTCTGCCGGGTCTCCAAAAGCACTGGGCCCTCCACTGGATTCACCACTTTCCTGTCCCACTCCTCACAATCACTCACTTACCTTGTGAAGATCTGCAGAGATCAGGAGGTGGGGGAAGGGAAGGAGAGCAGGCTTCTCTTGCTGGGCCATGTGGGAGAATTTCACAAATGGCATCTATTTTGAGGCAGCCTAGGAATGAAGCGGTTGAGCAGTGTGATCAGAGAAGATTCTGTCTTTGCAAAGAAACATTTAATTCAACTGCAAAGCAGCCCTTTTCCCTCCATGGAAGGAAATCTCTACTTTTTGAAATCTGAGCTACCTCTGGGCAAAGGCTTCCTTTTGCCTCCCTGCTGACCTCTCTTTGCAGTAGAGCTAGCTAGGTTCATGCTAGGCTGCACAGGTGGCTGGATTGGAAAAAAAAATACTGCTTGTGGAATTATCCCACGTGGCCCAGCAAAGAGGCCTGTTCTCATTTCCTTCTCACATCTCCTGAATCAGGGGAGATCTTCACAAGGTAAGTGAACAATTGTGAGGACTAGAAGAGGCCCAATTTGCTGTGGGTACTCCATAGGGTGGGAAGTAGACCATGGGATATCTCAGGGATGGAGAAGGCCATGGGAGCCCCATAATATGGAGCTTATGCCTGCATTAGGCCCTCTAGGGTTACTCCTGAGGCACCCCATGCATACTTATCAACCTGAGTATTTAACAAATGGCATTGTTAATGAAGTGATTCATTTAATGCTTATCCCAACATCCCATAGTAATTGCCAGGCTCCATTATTGTCATAACTCTAGAATTACTATATTATGCTAAATACTTTCCCTTCATTTACAGAAATATCTTTGATCTGCTGAATACTTATGGGAATGAAAGGACAGCATGTGCTGTAATTCAGAACAATACAAGTGTAAAATTTCATTCTTCCTCTGTTTGTTAAGTAAATCATATATTCAAAATCAAGGAAATTCCAGCATCCTTATCAAAAGATAGTGAAAGTATGGGACTTCTGGTTTGCCATTGTGGCTGCTGTGGACACTGGAAGGCGAGCTCTATCTTCTGTGTTTGGTTTTGTTCTGCTGGGGGACCTTGGAAAGGGTCTAAAGTCACCCTGTAGAGGTGACGAGCAAGGAGGGGACCCCCGCTTGATAGCGGGAGGGCGGCAGCCATTCCACTTGATTCAGGCCAGCCCTTCAAACCAGTGGAGGAAACACCGGCCATAGCAATATGGCTCGTCACTAGGCTGCAGACAGCTGAAGTCAAACTTACCACCAGGCACTTCGAAAGCAACGTGGATGAAACTGGGTGAGATCTGATTTTCTCTCCAAGATCCTAAATATTTTTCTTCTTGTAAAAGCTCCCAAACTATCTTTCCCCCTGTGAGGAGAGAGGGAAGAGAATTTCTATCCCACCCTCTAAGAATAGTGGCGACTGATTACCCAGGGGAGTTAAAGAATAACTTTAATCTAATTGGATTTATATGTTTCTGAAACTTGGGGACCAAAAGTTTTCTTATTTTCACCGAAGACCTTTGTTTTTATCTATAAAAAAAGAAATAAAATTGGAAAAAGGACTATAAAAATTTTGGACTTAAAAAAACTTAAGTGATATCTTGTGGCAAAGCTTGGTATTGCAACTTGTTATTGCCTAAAGGATACTCGGCTTGAAGCCCAGACTACAGATAAGACTCTTTTAACTTTGATAAACACTACTTATGAGAAGTTCTAGGTGGCATGGCTGGCCTTCTTGAACTAAGAATGTAAACCTTTATTGATTTTTAGAGCTGTATGTGGGGAATTGCCTTCCTACTTTTTTATCTGAGGAATATTGGTCATTTTTGCAGATGATGAAATACCTTGGATTATAAAATCTTACTTGACAAACAACTTTTACTATAAAGACTACCTACAAACATGTGAAATAGAGTCCCATACCCAGCTATAAAATTATTTTCATCATCTGATTTTAAAGTCCTCAACTTAACCATTAAGAGAAGATGGATGAAGACCAGGAAAAGATTCTTTCTATGTTAAAAGCAATACATAAAACCATCCTTTCAGCTTGTGATGAAATAAGATGTTACAGAAAAGAACAAGATGTCAGCTTAGATATACAAACCCAATTTTCGACTACAACTGCTTCCTGCTTCCTGTGGAGATGCAGCAAAGGAAGGAGCCCAGCCCAATAAGCTTGTCAGCTTCTCAGAAAACAGCGTAAGGCCACTCTCTTTTTTACACACACACACACACACACACACACACACACACACACACACACACACAGAAAGAGAGAGAGAGAGAGAGAGAGAGAGAGAGAGAGAGAGTGAGTGCAAATGCCTCTCTCTCTCTCTCTCTCTCTCTCTCTCTCTCTGCAAATGGCAGAGGACTGGGAGCCGCAGGAGAAGACTGAAAGAGCTGTATGTGGCTCCAGAGCCATGGGTTGCCAACCCATGGTCTAGCCCTTCCAAAACTAAATGGTCTCTCTTATTCCAAACTATATAATAACAGAGGGAGATCTATTTGATGATTTAAAAGCATTGACATGGAGGGCTAGCTGGCAAAAAAGAGCCAGAATAAGGCTGAAGAAAATTGGGGTTTTGATTTATCAGAGGGGATTTTATATTAGTAATTAGAGGGTCAAAGGGAGAAGTTGAGAAAAGAGAAATTTTGGTCATCAAATTTAAAACATTTGCAAATTAGTTGAAAATAAGGATGCTATTTGTTTAGTACTTAAAAATTAGACTCAAAAGAAAAAAAATATTATGAATATGTTTGATTTATTGATTAACTTAGACATATATAATGGGCTTTGATTTATTAAAGGGGATACTGTATTATTAATTAGATGATGTAAGATGGGGGGAAATAGATAACTTTTAGGAAATAGAACAAGATTATACCCAAATAGATAAGATGTGTGTTTTGAATATTAGATTCTGTTATGAATTGAGATAAAGGAAACTTTAGTTACCTAAAACCTGGAAATTATAAATATCAAATGTTAAATCTGAATATTGATGGGAAACTAAAAATTGGGAAAAAACAATAAGAGGACATTGATTGACTGTAAAGATTGAATGTAAAAGTAATTAAGATATGTATAAGCTAAAAATTTATTGATAAATGTAATAATGTTTTTATTTAGTTGATATAATAAGAACTGTATTAGCTTAAATATGAGATAGTAGATATTAAGGGAAAAAAAGAAGAAATATTTGAGGTTGTAGTTTGAGATTTGTATTACAGATTTTGTATGTTACTGAACTATTGATTAACCCAGCCACCACATTGCTTTTTAAATACCTAAATGTAAAATTAGAAAATTAATAAGATAGTGAAAGTATGATGGTTTTACACATTAAAAAAATATTTGATTACAAAAATCATACTAGGAGGGGTCCCCTGACTGTAAGGCAGGGTGTCAAACTCACAACATCATATGATGTGTCGCAACATATTGCAACTTTTTTGCTATTGCCGGCAATGGAGTGGGTGCGGTTTCACTATGATGCATCTGGCTCAAGGGCCAGCAGCTTGACACCCCTGCTCTAAGGTTTAAATGTTACTCATTCCTACCTCTCTATTTACTATAAGTAACTATGGAAATGTAACCTTTACATTTTGAACATCATTCATAGTTTGGAGAAAAATCAAAGATTATCTCACTGAGCTACCAAATATATTTTCATAATGTATCACAAACACACACATAATGTGTCAAGAGAAAAAAAAAGAAATAAACTTTATTTAGCCGTGATTGGTAAAGCAGTTTGGGCTGGAATTGTTAGGCAAATAAAAAAACTGATTTTCTTCTACCTTGTTTTTTGTATGGTCATACAAAAGTAGCAATCATTTGGTTTTATCTCATATGTCTATTTCTCAAAAAAAAAATGCAATAAAGATTCGTTGATACCTTGATGATGGAGTTGGATAATTAGTTAGATGTGCAGTATGAAATCTTATTGTTTCAGTGTGGAGTTTTGGTTAATGATGTTACATTGTGTGAAATTAGCTGATATGTCTAATCAAAGTCTCTCACAAGCAAAGCCAAGTAGAAATTCCCAGAGTTACAGTCTTAACACATCAGTATGCCAATTTGGACAAGGCTGACTAAAGTTATAAGCGTTCAGCATAACAATGAGCTCCACAAATATATTTTGGAGCAAGTATATTGAAACAAAGGGTGTGAAATGTTGCTTAAACTGCAAAGTCTATAGTGTGCACTACAGCAGTTTCTAGTATGCCCTGAGGTAGATACTAAAAGTGAAAACAGCTATGGTGTCTTCCAAGCTAAATCTGAGTAAACAGCTTCCTCTTGCCAAATGCAATAATCTAGCTGTTTTATCATCAAAGTAAAATTTCTCTCAAAAAGCACTGAGGCCTGAAAGAAAAATACAAAATGCATACAACAAGTATATTGTGGTAAATCTTGTTGGATGCATATTGATAAAAGCAACTTAATTCTCACTGTTAAACCTCAATCCCAGATTGCTTTAGGAACTTGATCTGTCCTGCTTTCTGTTCCAGCCCTGTCTCATTACAATTTGTGGGTGGAAATACTATGCTCATAACCTGGAAAACGACTTCAGCCAGGAACATGAAAATATATTTCAGAAACTGAGGTTCTATCAGAATAACGTCTATTCACATTCTTTCTCCTGTAATAAAAGAAATATCCATTACAAACTACAGGGTCACATCCTATATTCCAGGGAATGTATGGAACTCACCAAGGGATCAGATTATCCTCCCATGTTTGTCCAAAATGATTTTATATCAATAAATAGCAATAAATATTCACACTGCTGTTATATTCTCTACATTATCCTTTATATTGTAAATGATAAATTGTGCATATGTGTACAAGAAAAAGAAAGAAGGTGTATGAAATAATAGGTTTTAGGAACCCTTCTGTCTTTGATTTAATGTAAAGTGTTAATTAAGTTAGGGATTTATAAAAACGTTTTATATAAGTGCATGTTTTCAAATTTAAAGTAATTTAACTGTTATCTTAACCTAAATTCATTTTCATCCACCATCTATTTTCTAAAATTTTAGATGGACTTTTAATGCTGGCTTTTTTGTATATTTATGTTTTAATTTTCATTAAGTTCTTATGTATTGTAAGCTTTCCATTTTGTTATTAGATAGAATTATTCTCTTTCATCCATGTGATTTTTTTCCCCATCTCATATAAAGGTATATAGAAAACTTTTAAAACTGTTAATGAAAAAATGTCTCCATCTTCTAAAGTATAATTATATTATGGAGTTCATTATCCGAGGCTGTAGTGATAAATATGGAGCTTAGTTAACAATAAATGGAATTAAAGATATATATTAAAGATAGGGACGCGGTGGCTCAGTGGGTTAGGACGCTGAGCTTGTCGATCTGAAGGTCGGCAGTTTGGCGGGTCGAATCCCGAGTGCTGCGTAGCAGAGTGAGCGCCTGTTACTTGTCCCAGCTTCTGCCTACCTAGCAGTTCGAAAGCACGTAAAAATGCAAGTAGAAAAATAGGGACCACTACGGTGGGAAGGTAACAGCATTCCCTGCGCCTTTGGCGTCGAATCATGCCGGCCACATGACCACGGAGACATCCTCGGACAAGCGCTGGCTCTTCGGCTATGAAACGGAGATGAGCACCGGCCCCTAGAGTCGGAAACGATTAGCACGCATGTGCGGGGGAACCTTTACCTTTACCTTTTTATTAAAGATATGTTTTTTCACAATTATTTGGCATGATAGAATTACTTTTTGCCTGATGCTATGTCCAGATGGACTGTGACGACAACTTCCAGAATTCTAATATAAATAATATGAAGAGTAAATAAATAATTCTAATATAATGAATTCTAATTTTTCCATGAAGAGTTACAGAATGTGGTAGGCAACTAGAATCCACAGCTGGCTGTGAGCATTTCAAAAAATCTAGCTGACCATTGGTAGAAACAAACTGTTAGGCTAAATGGACTCTTGGATTAATTCAGCACTTCTGATCAAGTTACATGATTACACATAGATAACTCGTGTCTTCCATTTGTAGAATATTTTGAAGTGAGAAGTATTATTGCATGGGACTTTAATATTCTCACATACTTTAATTGCTTTAGAATCAGACAATTACCCCAAACTTTGCAATTTAATTTTTTAGAAAGCAGAGAAATATTAATTGTGTGCTTGTATACTCCGATTTAATATGCATCTTATTGCATTCTTTGACCAAGTGACAAAATTAGTGGACCAGAGGAATGCTGTAGATAAGAAGAGAGCTGATGTAGTTCCCATCTTCAAAAAAGGGAAAAAAATAGATCCAGGAAACTACAGACCTATCAGCCTGACCTCAATACCTGGGAAGATTCTGGAAAAGATAATCAAACAACAAATCAGCGAACATCTTGATGCAAACAAAGTCATCACTAAAAGTCAACACGGGTTTGTCAAAAACAGATCGTGCCAGACAAATCTTATTACATTCTTTGACCAAGTGACAAAACTAGTGGACCAGAGGAATGCTGTAGATATAATTTACTTGGACTTCAGTAAGGCATTTGATAAAGTAGACCACAACCTACTACTTGATAAGATAGAAAAATTGGGTTAGTCAGCATCACTACCAGATGGATTCATAGTTGGCTGACTGGCCATACTCAGCATGTGGTCCTCAATGGAACTTCATCTAAATGGAGAGAAATGTGTAGGGCTCTGTTCTGGGCCCAGTGCTCTTCAACATCTTAATCAATGATTTGGATGAGGGGATAGATGGAGAGCTCATCAAATTTGAAGGCGACACCAAGCTGGCAGGAATAGCCACCACTCCAAAAGATTGGCTTAAGATACAGAAGGATCTTGACAGACTTGAACATTGGGCACTATCTAATAAAATGAAATTCAATGATGAGAAAAGTAAGATTCCACATTTAGGCAAGAAAGCCAAATGCACAGTTATAGTATAGATGGTACCTTGCTCAAAAGTAGCAACTGTGAGAGGGATCTTTGACTCCTAGTGGATAATCACTTATATATGAGCCAGCAGTGTGCAGTGCTAGGCTGCATTAAGAAAGGGATAGAATCAAGATCATGTGAAGTGTTAATACCACTTTACAATGCTTTGGTAAGGCCACACTTGGAATACTGCATCCAGTTTTGGTCACCATGATGTAAAAAAGATGTTGAGACTCTGGAAAGAGTACAGAGAAGAGCAACAAAGATGATTAGGGGACTGAAGGCTAAAATATATAAGGAACAGTTGCTGGAATTGGGTATGTCTAGTTTAATGAAGAGAAGGATGAGGGGTGACATGATAGCAGTGTTCCAATATCTCAGGGGTTGCCACAAAGAAGAGGGAGTCAAGCTATTCTCCAAAGCACTTGAAGGCAAGACAAGAAGCAATGGATGGAAACTAACCAAAGAGAGAAGCAACCTAGAACTAAGGAGAAATTTCCTGACAGAACAATTAATCAGTGGAACAACCTGCCTCTAGAAGCTGTGAATGCTCCAACTCTGGAAATTTTAAAGAAGAGACTGGACAACCATTTGTCTGAAATGGGATAGGGTCTCCTGCCTGCGCAGGGGGTTGGATTAGCTGACCTTCAAGGTCCCTTCCAACATCATCATCATCATCATTATTATTATTATTATTATTATTATTATTATTATTATTATTATTATTATTATTTAGCTTTTAGAGAAATTCTGACACCAAACTACTTGGCAGATTTCCTTCCAGTTCCATTTTAGCATAGCCAACATTTGTTCAGGTTTTATTTTCACCAAGAGGAATCTTTTATTGCAACAAAGAAAATATCTCCTTATCCATAGATTAATTAAATCCAACTATGATTAAGAAAAGGATGGCTGAACTTATTGTCCATATAGGCTACTTTATTGCTGTGGATTTAGATGAAATACTTTAACTCCCAGTTGCTCAATTCATGAACTGACTGCAAAAACTTTCATTCCTGCAGATAACTTACAAGAAGCAGCTATCTGTAGTATGTGGGCTATGTCATGATTTCTTCTTTATCTGGAGAGATTACACCATCCATCTTTTTCCCTGTGGCAGTCATTCTTAGCTGTAATGTTGTCCCCATTCTTTCAGAGATGTCTAGTCTACCCTAATCCTTGCCAGAAGCCATATAGGCCCAATATTAAAAAAACCAAATTGACATGTGGCATTTTAGGATTTGATTGTCTGCCAGCTATTGGTCTGAACAATTGGCCTGAAAAATTCCTTCAAGGATACATTTGTTTGAATTGAAATTGTTCCATGTATGAAAAAATGAAAATAATTGCAATTAATTTACAATTTAAAGCAGGAGAAGAAAATGAAAGACATATTTACTTTGCCAAAAGCTATTATGTTAAAATATGAAGAACAATTGTATTGTTTTCTAGGTATTTTGTAGATAATATTCTCTGACAATGATAAGTATAGGTGACATCAGTAAAATACTTTATATCATTTCTGAATATGAAGATTTTCCATTATGAACAATGGCACTATGATTGCTAGGAAGGATTTCCATGTCAGTGTAATAAATAATAGCACCAATAACAGAATCACATATCAACAATTGCAAGAATGGAGACTCAAGCCCTGAAAACAGGATTAAAGTTTTGTGGGTATGAATTATAAAACACAGTTTTATAATTTATCCAGAGCATAATTTCTGCTGATTTAGTAGTTAATATACTTGCTAAAGGGGACGCGGTGGCTCAGTGGGTTAAGACGCTGAGCTTGTCGATCAGAAGGTCGGCAGTTTGGCGGGTCGAATTCTGAGTGCTGCGTAGCAGAGTGAGCGCCTGTTACTCGTCCCAGCTTCTGCCCACCTAGCAGTTCGAAAGCACGTAAAAATGCAAGTAGAAAAATAGGGACCACTACGGTGGGAAGGTAACAGCGTTCTGTGCGCCTTTGGCATCTAGTCATGCCAGCCACATGACCACGGAAGACATCCTCGGACAAGCGCTGGCTCTTCGGCTTTGAAACGGAGATGAGCACCGGCCCCTAGAGTCAGAAACGACTAGCACGCATGTGCGGGGGAACCTTTACCATTACCTTTTATACTTGCTAAATAAAACAAGCCAACAAGAAATGCTTTCTCTTAATTGTCACATTGATAACAAGTATACCCATACTAGTTAAGAATATTGATATGCTTGGTCAATAATACTGTGCAGGTACAATTTTCTGGAGAAAAAGATAAATTTGCTTGTCATTATTTCCAGTTCTAAATTTTGGCATTCTAGAGATTTAAATTTTGGTTAACCATTTATACATGTTTTGCAACAATTGCCAAAGATTTCACTTCTTCAGTTAACTTTATAGAGGAAAAAGTGTGTCTTAAAATCAAATTTAATTCATTAATATAGTTTCATAAACCATGAACAATAAAGGGAAATTGTGGGAAATTAGGTAAATTCTGAACTTATGCTGTCATAAAATTCCTAGTGTATGACATCTAAAGGTTGCCTGAATTGAAAGTAAAAATCTGACTTTCTGTCTTGAAAAATTAAGAAATGGTGCTGAGTCCACAGTATATAAGTATGTAGGCATTTCTTATAAACTGCTACCATCAAAACTGACAATTTCATATCATCATAAAATTGAATGAATAAAAAATTAAGCATAACAATATAAATAGTAAAATTGGCCAAATCAATAACCAAAAGAAAGAAAAGGGAAAAACTGGGAATACTGCAACCAATGGATTACAATTAAAATCCTTGAATCATAACAACCTGGGTCTTTCTTTCTTTCTTTTCTTTTCTTTTTAAAAAATTTATATGCCGCCCTTTTCCCTAAGGACTCAGGGTGGCGCACAACAATAAAAATTAAAAACATAAAATAGAAAATTTAAAAAATAATTAAATAATAATACAATAATTATATGACAATTTAAAAACCAGTAAAAAGCTAATGAAAACTGTAGTCAGTCCAGGCCCACTTGTTGGAACAACCATGTCTTCAGGTCATGGCAGAAGGACCAAAGGTCAGGGGTTGTCCACAGGTCCGGGGGCAATTTATTCCAGTGGGTCAGTGCGCCCACAGAGAGGGCTCTCCCCCTGGGGGTTGCCAGCCGGCATTGCCTGGCTGACGGCACCCTGAGGAGGCCGACTCTGTGGGACCGAACCGGGCGATGGGAGGTTGACAATGGCAGCAAGTGGTCTCGCAAGTACCCCAGGCCTAAACCATGTAGGGCTTTAAAGGTTATAACCAGCACCTTGAATCGCACCTGGACGGCAACCGGAAGCTAATGCAACTCGTGCAGGAGTGGTGTAACATGGGAGTACCGAGATACTCCCATAAGCACCCATGTGGCCACATTCTCCACCAGTTGAAGCCTCCAGGTGCTCTTCAAGGGCAGCCCCATGTAAAGAGCATTGCAGTAATCCAAACAAGAAGTGACGAGGGCATGGGTAACCGTGCATAGAGCATCTCGGTCTGAAAAGGGGCGCAACTGGAATAGATATGTCTTAATGTAATTCTGATGGCCAGCAGGTAGGGGTCATTCTTATGTCTAAAGACAAATTATTCTACAGGAGAGAGAGCCACATCTAAACAGGAACACCTCTGAGGGTTGCATGATCCAAGAGAAAGAACTATTGGGAAGGCCAAAATCTGTGGTAGAAGGCAGTCCTTCAGATTCACATGTCCTGCACCATGAAGAACTTTAAAGGTGATGATCAGCATCCTAAATTGTGCCCAGAAACCAATTGACAGCCTTTCTTTCAGCTGTACCCATTACTACTTGACCTGCCACATTCTGCACTTATATTGTATTGAAATCTGACTTACAATTTTTTAAAAAGATTTCTTCTCCCAGGAAATTGCTTTCTATATTGCACAGCAATGGAGAGTGGAGATGTTGGCTTTTCCTGTTACATATAGATGTATCATTCTGCAGTCTTTACCAACACACCAAATTGTGTCTCAAGGGCCAGATATCAACATCAAGTGTTTGATTAAGAATACTCTTTAGCTCCTCCTCTGATTCATCTCAGCAGTAACAGATTCCCCCTATATTCAGTTCTAAAAGATAAAGATATGAATTCTGTACACTAAGATCTGGACCTATTTGGTTGCTTTTATTTATGTAAGTTTATTAATTACTGGTGGGTAAGACCAATAATTTTGATGTCGTTAATTTGTACATTTTATGTACAACATTGTATGTTATTCTCTATGATATTGACATACAAGAATGGATTTTTTGTATGTAATTTTCCTTATTCTTTAATTTGCATATGTCCTGCAAATATAATTCTTTTTCATTGAAACAAAGTATGGAATCAGTAACAGACATATGTATATCAGTAAAAATTATCACTAGATATTTAAGAAACATTCTATCTTATTGGGGTCATTAAGATGCTTTCTAGGAAAAAAAAACTGTTTAACATATCAGGCAAAGTAAACAATAAAAGCAAAATGTTAGAACAATTTTTTCTGGGTGTAAATAAAAAACAAAAGTATTATAGCAAGGACAATAGTAAACAAGTTAAATAATAAGATTAATTCTTGTTTATCTTTCAGGGAACAGAGAACAATTTTGGAGTGATTTGATGTTTCTGTTTTTAATTGCATTATATATATATTTTTAAATGTACATTTCAGATTACCAATGTTTAAAAGTTAAATATGTGTATTGGGACTGGATATGTATTATTCTCTCTCTCTCTCTCTCTTTCACACATAAAAACAAACACACCAACAATGAGAGAGAGAGAGAGAGAGAGAGAGAGAGAGAGAGAAATTGTATCTCTGAAAAATGTTACTGCTGGACTATATTTTATCTGTGGGACAATCATACTTTCCGGTTATATTTTTTTAATTATCAAGAGCTTTTAAATTGGTAGAAAATAATCTACTGAAGCAACATCCAGTGGTGCTGAAGATGCTTAAGCAGCGGGTTTTGGAATGAGAACTAAGATCTCATTAATAACATATTTCTAAGTTTGTTAGTAAAATACTGAAGTTAGTATATCTTTTGTACATTCTTCTTACAAATTAAAAGTATCTATGAATGATACAACTTTGATCTGTTAATGAGCTGTTCTTATATGTTATATTGGTTCTCTTTCATTACTATGCAGACTGAACCCTCCCTTTCCCCCCCAAGGTTATCAACAAAAATGGTCTGGCATATTAGGCAATCTAGGGGAATCTACTCTTAGTGTTCCATTTTTAGGAAGTTAAAAAACAAAATCAGGAGGCTTTGTTTCTCAGTGGCAACTCTAGAACAGTCACCAAATGACATCAACTTGGAACAATATATGACTGCATATAATAAAGTTGAACTATTCCAAAGAGCATTTTAATGAGATTGGACCATTTTTTTAAAATAAAATTTTAATCATGATAAAATAGACCATTTTTTTTTTAAAAAAGGTTTGTTTTATCATTATTAAAATTTTATATATGCTTTCTATACCCAGCTCGGATATTTTCAATTGTTTTTCTATCATGTAAATCAGACATGCCAAACACAAGGCCCGGGGCCTGGATCCGGCCCGTGAAGTGGTTTCATGTGGCCCGTGAAGCCATCCTGGAAACAGTGAGGGAACGGCCCCCACTGCCTTGGCCTTGGCCCAGAGACCCTCCTTCTGCCAGAGACCCTCAGATCTGTCCCACTGCTTCCCAGGCCCCCATAGGCACCCTTGATGCGAACAATGTAGAGCTGGCCACGCCCACCCAGTAGGCCATGCCCACCCTGGCCATACCCACCCGGCCCCCTGAGGGCAACCACAATGCTGATGCGGCCCTCAATGAAATTGAGTTTGACACCCCTGATGTAAATCATCAAAAGTGAAGACATAAAAATAAATAAGTAAAAACTTGAATACCTAATCTACATCTATACCTAATATACATCTATACCTAATATACACTACATTTATATCTAATCTACATCTATCTATCTATCTATCTATCTATCTATCTATCTATCTATCTATCTATCTAT
>JAKJMR010000517.1:2312143-2322856 GCA_024449315.1 Daboia siamensis | reverse complement strand
AGTACATTGTGTTGTTTAAGTGTTCCCTTTATTTTTTTTGAGCAGTATATATATTTGTATCTAATATATATATATATATATATATATATATATATATATATATATATGTGTGTGTGTGTGTGTGTGTGTGTGTGTGTGTGTGTGTGTGTGTGTGTGTGTATGTATGTATGTATGTATGTCTCTCATCTATCTATCTATCTATCTTATCCATGGAATTTTAATTCACCTTTAACTCACCTTTTCTCCTTTCTTTATGTTGTTTCATGTGCATTTACTTAAACTATATTCTATGAGTTGACTTTGCATTGTTTCAATGCATCTTTCATTATATGTCAAACACAGCCCTTTGCACTTTGAAGCTTATGGTTAAGTGCTTCCCATAGTCTCTAGGTCACACATGACATTTCAGAAGAAACATCAGCAGGCTGGAAAGAAACAGCTCCTCTCTGTTTAGGTTAACTCCCTTTTAATTTCATGCAAATGTCTGGAAGATGTTATCTAGGTTAACCATACTGGGGAGATGATGTTCCTTGATCCTCTTTCATTTCACATCATTTGGCAGAACAATGATACTTGGCATGTTATGTTTGTCTCATTTCCACAGACATTTATCAAGAGCAGAAGTATAATTTTGAAGTAAAATGTTGGCTTGTCAGAAAATACTTTTTGTTTTAATACTAAAGCATCTGACACAGCTTATTGCACATGGTAGATTTTAAATACATTTTCAGATTCCAGTTACATTATAAAAGAATATTTATGGTAGGATTTTTTGTATAAAGAGTGTGGTTTTCTTGAAAAGCAAGAGGATATCTATGGCCACTAGGCATTTCTTGGTTAAGATAATTATGCAATGTATATTCCTAAAGTGATTTCTCTTATGACCCAAGTACTTTCTTTCATTCTTCATATAGAATGTTATCATTAAACAATACAATTATAACAGATTATTAAAAATATAGAAAATGATACTGAATTAAATATGGGTATATATGCAGTATTTAAATAGCTGAACGTGCAATTTTATATACTTCACTTAGTTTCAGAAGAATCAAGATGATACAAATAAACAGCAGTGTAGCTTTGCTGAATAAAGATTCTGCAAGACAACTAATAATTTTTAAGAGGATGGCCTTCAACTTTAATTGAAATTACTGAAAGTATAACTGCATATAGGAAGCACTGGACATTAGCATTTATATGTCCAGAAGCCCTAAAAATACAAAAATATATATTCAGTAACATTAATACGGAAAGTGACAGAAGAACAATATTTTATACAGAATAACTAGTTTCATATTATCCTGGAAATTATTCTAGTAAACTGTTTTAGTGAGTAAAATCAGGATTTCCAGTGAAGAAATGGTGAGCAGAAGATGGCTCCACTAAAAGCAAAGCTGATGACCGTGGCAGAGTGAATAGGCAGTTAGTAGATTGTCTCTTTGTAATTTATCCCTGGACCAGGAAAGGATTTGAGATAATTTACAAGTTCTCCAGACTGTTGCTCCTCATTAGAGGACTGCAAGACAGTGGTCTCTGGCAGCTTTAGAGAAGATGACACAATAGGCATCTTGGTCAAACCACAGTTGGTCCTTCTAAAGGAGACTAGACTTGCATACGTACTTCCTTTGTAATCATTTTCAGAAATTCCTTATTAACCACTTTTCAACTATTAGGACCCTTAGGTCTGACAGGTTTTATAACACTGGGTTGTTCCCCTCAATCCTTGGCAAAATAAGTATACTTAAATAATAAAAGTTTAATGTTTTAAAAAATAAACAACAAAAAGGTGATTAATTTTGTAATTTTGGAAAATTACAAATGGACTAATGGTTTTGAAATAAAATTTTAGAATTCATTATAAGAATATTTCCTGTGGCAAAATTCTTTGGTTTTGTAACAAAAGAGGATAAAAAGGAAAGAAAAAGAAAAAGACCCAAACACTTCCCCACCAGCAATCGACACCCAGAAGAGTGTAGATTAACACCAAGATTAACATCAGACCAACAATCAAGAAATAAACAATGCCTCAATCAACAAACTCCCAAACAAGCTAACAGTAAACAGCCCAACCACAGAACCTCCAAGACCACTGTTACCAACACTGACAGGGCAAGCCATCAGAACAGACATGTCAAACTTGCCAGCAATGGGGTGGTTGCGGTTTCCTTGTGACATGTCCAGCCCGCGGGCTGGCAGTTTGACACCCCTGCATTAAAATATAAACTGAGAGCAAACCTCATTCCTTACTGTCATTGATGATGTTATCTAGTTTGGTAATGAAATATCTGCAAGAAAACAACCTCATAAGCGGATTGGATTTTGAAGGTTGGAGCCTAAATGGAAATAAAAAGAAATAAAAATTACAATTAAAAGAGAAGAACTCTTGAATTTGACTTATTATGACATAATGGAACAAAGGACATGATTACTTGATAAAACCAAGACTGATCTGAAAGTGGATTTTAAAATAACAGAATACAAGAATGGAGGAAGATGCTACCTCCATACAAAAGAAATGAACTGATATTTTCATCATGAAAAGGATAAACAAATAACAAACCAAGAAACTGGCCTGGATAATTTTCCTATGATGAATTAGAAAAGAGCTTGTTAAAGCATTGAAGATTTTTCTAAGAAGCTATAAAGAAAAAAATGAAAAGAAACCAAGTTCTACAACATAATTTGAAAAGACTAAAGATCAAGATAGTTATGCTCTACATGACCTTGCCCTTGAAGCGGATTCATAAATTTCAACTGATATCAAATGGAGTGGTGTGAGCACTTATGTATATCTTGGATAGAGCCAGGGCTTTTTTTCTCATAGAACACTCAGAATGGCATTTTGGCACTTTTTTTTTTTGCAAAAAAAGAGCTCCCTCTATTTGCTTTAGGAGTAGGCAATCTTGGCTCTTTTTTATGACTCGTGGACTTCAACTCCCAGAAATCCTGAGCCAGCCACGCTGAGGGGAAAGAGAGAGGTTTCCAAGCTGAACCATGCTGGTTCAGGAATTCTGGGAGTTGAAGTCCTTGAGTCATAAAAGAGCCAAGGTTGCCCACTATGCACTAGAGGAGGACATTAAAATTATTTACAAGGTTACTTCTTTACGAACTAAACTTTTAGAATCTAAAACAGCTAATTCAAAAAAGCCAACAGGAAAGAACCTCACATTTTTCATCTGCTTCTGTATTTTGGAAGGTAAAATTAGATAACAAAATAATCTATTTCCTATGTTAACATCTCTGCAATGAAATCAATAAAGGTAACAGGAAAGAAATGAGAAATTTTTCTCAATGTAATATGTCTAATTTAGCTGATGCTAGAAAAAAAAATAGTATCTTTTGTACACTCTTGAAAACTATTTTGAATCTATAACCATCTATTACAACTAAGCCACTTTAAATTAAACAATTCTTAAGAATGAAATATTCTTAATTTGGACCTTACTTTTACTGTTTGGACTGTTTACTGTTGTGTGTTTTGAAAAATAGATTATTTAGAATCTAGTTATGTTGTACTTCAGTCTTTAAATAATTAACCTAGTATATACATAACAATATATGATGTTTTCCATGGTGAGCTTAACATCAATAACAACATTTATTAAAAAGGCTAAAATAATTTCTGGTGGTATTATCTGTACATTAAAATTTTGTTTAGTCATAATCTTTCACTTTTCACATTCTGGACAAGCAGTGGTCATGTATCCTAGCAAAAGATGTTACATATGTGCATAAGTGTAGTCAGTAGCATAAGCCTGTTTAAAAATATCAAACATCTAAAGAAACAAAAATAAGTCTAAAATATCTGTATTATATCCAGAAATACCAACTTTGCAACCAATATTTCTCATCCATAACTATGGCACCCTAAGGATACCTGCATACATGGAAATGCTTCTCTGAGATCAGTAACGCAGCAGGGATTGCTTTTTCCTTCCAGTAACAGATTTCTGGGAAATACCAAACATGGCCTTGAGAATTCCAATGTTTGTTACAAATTTTTCTGGAAGTGGTTGGAAAGAGGCTGTTTGGCACCAGAGACCACTGCCACGAGGAACACAGCTCTGGTTGGGGTTCGGAGCAGCTCTGGGTGGGGGCTCAACACGGGCCGTGGCATGGCAACTGCAGGGAGGGAAATCCCCACAGCGGCTGTGGGGAGGGGAATCCCAGTGGCATGTGGCTCCGAGCCGCAGGGGCAGGGGTTCAAAGGACAGGTGGCGATGCTGTAGCAAGACACTGGCATCGCTTCCGATGACAGCACCTCTGAGTTCCGGCACCTTTTTTTTTTTTTTAGAAAAAAAGCACTGGATAGAGCACATGTTATACCTCCACTGCACTAGCTGCAATGGATATCAGTTTGTTTCCTGGTCCAATTCAAAGTCCTAGTGTTGACCTTTAAAGCCCTATGTGGCACAGGACCAGATTACTTGAGAATTGCCTCTTCCCAGTTACATTTACTCACTCACCTGGGGCATGTTACAGTTTACATCATCTAGCTAGCTTCATTTGGTGGGGTCTAGATGATGAACCTTTTCTACCATGGCACTTGTAATATGCAATCTTCTCTCCACTCCTCATAGATGAGGTTGGACATATCACTTCAAAGCTTTTGGAGATTTTTCAAGACCTCATTGTGCCAGCAGGTTTGGGGAAACCAGGGGAGGAGTGAACTTGTCAGGTGGCTCACTAATTATTAATACTCCTCCACATATTGCCAAGTCCCAATCCTCTGGGATATGGCTGGTGGAGTCAATATAGGTGAATAGTGCTGCTAGGATGGGTATTATTCTTTAGTAATTTCACCAAAAAGAAGTCAGCTCCTGGAGCCTTCCCGATACTGAGATGGCCAATGAAGGATTCAATTTCAGACTCTGAAACTGGAGGCCACTCAGGTAAATCCTTCATTATAGACCTTGTACTCTCGCTGGAGGGGTCTTCATACATTCTCCAAAAGTGAAGTTTCCAAGTTATAGGAGATATATGACAGTCTAATGGGGTATAGATTCTTTCAGAGTGGCAAGCTATTTGATGCCAAAATAAGGAGATGTTCTTTTGCTTTGCTGCCATGATAAGCTGTTCCCAGGAAGACCTTGTGTCTTATCTCTTCTTGAATGCAATCAATTTCTTGAATTGTTTTTTGACTGTAAGTAACTGTTTAAGAATTGCTTTATTGCCATATCCAGTCTCACTTTTGTACTCCTTGTATGCCAAGTTAAGAGCTTTCTTGGCTTCTATGCAATCCTTATCAAACCATGGTTTGGAGGCAGTGCAGGAGAAATTTTGGTCATGTGCTAATAATGGTTGTAGCTCATAAGGTAAACTTTTATATAGTTCTAATAAGTCTTGAGGCGGGTTGGCTGATATAAAGGCTGCATAGATTTTTTGAAAATTATCCTGTTAGGGTTCTCCTTACCTTCTGGTCAAGTTTTTGGGTCCATTTGACCCGACATCTTGTTAGGCCTGCTATAGAGATTGCAGGGATAAAATGGTCCTTGGAGGGTATCTGCCTGATAAAGGGCTTCATGTATATACACAGAGGAAGATATCACTTTCTAGGTAAGGCAGGACTTCAACATTTTCTAAAGAAAGTACTAAGTCCATAGAAGTTAAGATGTGGTCATTGGTGCTAGTTTTGGACCCTGCTATAAATGTAAACTCGCCAGAATAGTCACCAGGCCATGACCATTTGATATGAAGAAGTTAAATTTATTTGCCAACTTGGCAAGACAGAGGCCAGCATAGTTAGCTCTAATGTATTTAGAGAGTCATATGAGGGGGGCGTTGGTTTGTATAGGGACCTCTGATGGTGGGTACTGATGATGTTTCATGAATAATGTATAATCATCTGGTTCCAATCTGGCATTAAAGTCTCCCCCTAGTACAGTGGTGGTGAACCTATGGCATGCATGCCAGAGGAGGCACTCAGACCCCTCTCTGTGGGCATGCGTGTTGTTGCCCCAGCCTTGCCTCCCCCCACAGACCCCTCCTCACCAGTAGTCCCCCCTGGAGGAGAGTCACCCCCGGGCACAGCCCATGAAGAACAGTGCAGCCAAGGACATGGCAGCCAGGCAGCAGGGAGAAGACTCTGCCCTTGCACCCCATCATGTGCAGAAGATGCTGTGGGGTGCGGACAGAGGGCATCGCTGCTATGATGCTGCAGGACCACCTGGGTGATCTGTGGCAGGCTGTGGAGGCAGTGGGTGGCTGGGTTAGGTTTAGGGTTAGGGTGGGAACGGGGGCAGAGCTGGCGGGCTGGGAGTGGGCGGGGGGGTGAGGCGGTTTTTGGGCACTTGGACTCTAAAAGGTTTGCCATCACTGCCCTAGTAGGATCCTGGCATTTGGATGTTCCATGAGCTGTTTATTAACTTAGTGTTCCAACTCCAGCCATACAGTAGTAGTTTCAGCTTTTCTTAGTGAAGGAGGGAGATAAACATTAATTATCAGAAACAGGACTGAGTCCAACTTGAGGAGAAGGGCCATAGCTGAATGGTTTCAAGTGGTAATAAGTGTGGACTCTGCTGTCAAGTTGATAGAAATAAATATACCCAGCCCTCCTTTCTGGCCTTGCTTCCAGCTTATATGAATAAAAGCCATTAAGCAGGAAATCATCAACAGTCCAAGTCTCTTGCACCAATATAATGTCCTTACTTTTCAGAGGATCAGAGTGATTAAGGCGTCTAAATTGTTACCACCCAGCTACATTCCATGACGTGATGTTTAAAGTGTTTTTCTTGCACTGGCCTTCATTTAGTCAGTTCATGTTCTTCATAGGGAACTTGTTGGAAGATACTTATAATAATTATAATAATTGCATTAGATTGAGTAGTTGTTGTGGATGCTTCTTTTAAACCATCCAGTCTCTGTGTATTATTAGCTTGTTCAGGTTCTAGCAATACATCATTAAAGTCTATCAACATTTCTTCTGGCATGCCCTCAGCAGATTCAGTGACTGTGGGTAACTCAGTTTGTGGATCACTTCTCTGCTTTCTCAAGGTCGATTCAGATGCCCCTGCTTCAAACTTATCAGTATGAGGTCTGTTGCCACTTGGAATTAAAACAATAGTTCCCTCATGGAAAAACTGAACCAGGAGTGGGTGCAAGTTCCCTGAGCAAAAGACATGTATTGGAAATATTGAAAAACTGCTCAGGAAGTGCTTCATTCTAAAAAAGCATTGAAGGAATTATGGACTGTTGGAAGGATAACAAAATTTGCATACATTGCCTTCTTGCTGGCAACCACTCTGCATTTAATAAATCAATCTGAGTATACTCGAAGCAGAACAGCTGGCTCAGAGATTGCCTAACAGCTTTACTATCACTACAACGTCCTCTATTGCTTCTGTTGTCATAAATATGCAAGGTAACCCGGTTGGTCTGTAAACTGAAGTTATAATGGTCACCTCTAGAACTATCTGATGAGTGTTATTTTCTTTGTGGATATTATTCCAGAGCTTGGGGCAGAAACTTAGCAGAATAGGCTGTAGGCTTACTTTTTCAGAGGTTTTACCAGTGTATAAGGAGCAAAATGGAAAAGGCCAGCGTATAGCAGAATTTAATATGTGGCTAAAGGAGTGGTGTAAAGGAGAAGGCTTTGGTTATATTAGTCATGATGTCTGTAGCTGGTCCAATGAAAAAATGTATAAAAGAGATGGTCTGCATCCATCCAAGAAAGGGACTGAGTTGCTTGGCAATGAAATCACAGCTTTTTTGGAGGAACATTTAAACTAAATAACGGGGATAGTGAGTTAATTGATACAGAACATCACTGTCCCCGGCAATCTAATAGGGGAAGCCAGGCACCACACAAGTTATGCAGCAAATAAACACAGGGTCAGTCATAAAGGACTCAAATGTCTATACACTAATGCACAGAGTATGAACAGTAAGCAGGTGAACTAGAAATTCAGGTAAATGAGGGCAGATATGACATTGTTGCCATTACGGAAACATGGTGGGACGAAACCTACAAATGGAACACACAGCTAGAGGGATTTAAACTATTTAAAAGAAACAGACTAAACAAAAGAGGAGGAGGAGTTGCTCTCTATATAAGAAATAACTTTATCTCTACAGAAATAGAGCACAACAATGACGAAAACTGTAAACTTGAAAGCATTTGGATCAATATAAAAGGGGAAAAAATGACATTGCCATAGGTGTATACTATAGGCCGCCCAACCAAGCAGAGGAAATAGATGAACTTTTTGCTAGTCAGTTAACTAAGGTATGTAAGAAGCACATCACAATAGTAATGGGGGACTTTAATTACCCTGATATCAACTGGGAGACAAACTCTGCACCAAGTGGAAGATCAAACAGATTCCTGTCAAACCTAGCAGACAACTTTCTCTCCCAAAAAGTAGAGAAGGAAACTAGGGGATTAGCCATATTGGATTTAATTCTCACAAACAGAGATGAAATGATAGAAGGTGTCGAAGCCACAGGAACCTTGGGGGGAAGTGATCATGCAATATTGGAATTCAACATTGTGGAGGCACAAGCAATAGAACACAGCCAAACTAGAGTCTTGGACTTTAAAAGAGCTAATTTCAATAAACCTAGAGAGACCATGGGAAGAATTCCATGGATGAGAATCCTAAAGGGGAAAACAACTCAAGAAGCTTGGGAAATTTTGAAAAGTGAGATAATAAAGGCCCAGTCTAGTACAATACCAACAAAGAAGAAAAATAACAGCTCTCAAAAGAAACCAGCATGGCTGCATAAAGAACTCTCTGATAAATTGAAAGATAAAAAGGACAAGTATGAGAATTGGAAAGAGGGGCACATAACTAAGTCAGAATATCAGCAAATAGCCCGTGCCTGCAAAGATGAAGTGAGGAAAGCTAAGGCTCAAAATGAACTAAGACTTGCGACCAAAGTCAAAAATAACAAAAAATGCTTCTTTCAACATATAAAAAACAAGAAAAAAGTTAAGGAAATGATTGGTCCATTAGTGGGGGAAAGTGGCAAGAAGGTGACAAGCAATAGGGAGAAAGCAGAACTATTTAATTCGTTTTTTGCATCTGTCTTTACACAAAGGGAAAAAACAGTCCAACCTACCCAAACCAGTGCCATAAAAAACAGAATAGAAACGCAAGTTAAGATAGGCAAGAAAATGGTAAGTGAGCACCTGTCCAGCCTAGACGAGTTCAAATCACCAGGACCAGATGGATTACACCCCAAGGTTCTCAAAGAACTGGCAGACGTGATCTCAGAACCACTGAACTATATTTTTCAAAGATCCTGGAGCACTGGGGAACTACCAGAGGACTGGAAGAGAGCTGATGTAGTTCCCATCTTCAGAAAAGGGAAAAAAATAGATCCAGGAAACTACAGACCTATCAGCCTGACCTCAATACCTGGGAAGATTCTGGAAAAGATAATCAAACAACAAATCAGCGAACATCTTGATGCAAACAAAGTCATCACTAAAAGTCAACACGGGTTTGTCAAAAACAGATCGTGCCAGACAAATCTTATTACATTCTTTGACCAAGTGACAAAACTAGTGGACCAGAGGAATGCTGTAGATATAATTTACTTGGACTTCAGTAAGGCATTTGATAAGGTAGATCACAACCTACTACTTGACAAGATAGAAAAATGTGGGTTAGATAGCATTACCACCAGATGGATTCGTAGCTGGCTGACAGGCCATACTCAGCATGTGGTCCTCAATGGAACCGCATCTACATGGAAGGAAGTGTGTAGTGGGGTGCCCCAGGGCTCTGTTCTGGGCCCGGTGCTCTTCAATATCTTCATTAATGATTTGGATGAGGAGATAGATGGGGAACTCATCAAATTTGCAGATGACACCAAGCTGGCAGGAATAGCCAATACTCCAGAAGATAGGCTTAAGATACAGAAGGATCTGGACAGACTCGAACACTGGGCACTATCTAACAAAATGAAATTCAATGGTGAAAAAAGTAAGGTTCTACATTTAGGGAGGAAAAATCAAATGCACAGGTATAGTATAGGTGGTACCTTGCTCAATAGTAGTAACTGTGAGAGGGATCTCGGAGTCTTAGTAGACAATCACTTCAATATGAGCCAGCAGTGTGCTGCAGCTGCCAAAAAAGCCAAAGCCAGTGCTAGGCTGCATTAACAGAGGCATAGAATCAAGATCAAGTGAAGTACTAATACCACTTTACAATGCTTTGGTAAGGCCACACCTGGAATACTGCATCCAGTTTTGGTCACCATGATGTAAAAAAGATGTCGAGACTCTAGAAAGGGTACAGAGAAGAGCAACAAAGATGATTAGGGGGCTGGAGGCCAAAACATATAGGGAACCGTTGCTGGAATTGGGTATGTGTAGTTTAACGAAGAGAAGAGTGAGGGGTGACATGATAGCAGTGTTCCAATATCTCAGGGGCTGCCACAAAGAAGAGGGAGTCAAGCTATTCTCCAAAGCACCTGAAAGCAGGACAAGAAGCAATGGATGGAAACTAGTTAAGGAGAGAAGCAACCTAGAACTAAGGAGAAACTTCCTGACAGTTAGAACAATTAACCAGTGGAACAACCTGCCTCCAGAGGTGGTGAATGCTCCAACACTGGAAGCTTTTAAGAAGAGACTGGACAGCCATTTGTCTGAAATGGTACAAGGTTTCCTGCCTGAGCAGGGGGTTGGACTAGATGACCTCCAAGGTCCCTTCCAACTTTATTATTATTATTATTATTATTATTATTATTATTATTATTATTATT
>JAKJMR010000517.1:2278799-2312133 GCA_024449315.1 Daboia siamensis | reverse complement strand
TTATTATTATTATTATTATTATTATTATTATTATTATTATTATTATTTCCTCTCTTCTTTATAGAAGAGAGAGAGAGGCCTATTCTAGTTTCCATTTCTGCATTAGCCATCCCATGTCTATTATTATGTGTCTTCCTGGGTCCTTCTTCAATGTTTATTTGACTGCTGATAAACTTTACAAAAGACTCTTTCTAACAGTCAACCTTATTTGTGACAATTGATAAAAGTTCATAGGTTGAATTTACAGTTTGAGTTGTGAGCAAACATTGTCTGGAAAGGAGATCTATTTCATTCTCCCTTACTAAGTTTGTTACTATCCCATCCTCTGCAGGAAAAGTGGGTGCTGAATTCCATGGAGGGGAGCTATTTTCTGTGAGAGAAACAGAAAGTTCTATATGCTGGTTGCTTTCCAGTTCGGTTTGTAAATCCCATTCCAATGAGTCACATACAGATGAGTTACTTACTGGAGCAGGCTGTCTATTTCCAGTGAAATCTTCTATTTTCTGCTGCTTCAGTGGCTTGGAAAAACTCTGTGCTGCCAAGTAAACATGCTGTCTCTTTCTCCTTTTCCCCATTCTTGGTACTCCTGGCTTGTAGAGTTGTTAAAATGTAATTAAAACAATGGTAGCCTCTCCAGTATATATGCTCTATAAAAAATCTTTGACTATTATAAAAAGTCAAACAAGGGTTAAAACAGATTTAAAAGGTTAAAAATATGTTAAAAATGGATTAAAATAGGTTAAAATGGGTTAAAAGTAGGTTAAAATGCAGTGTTAAAAAGGGTTAAAAAATTAAAATAAAAATAGAATAAAAAAAGAAAGCTTTTACTTTTGGAGGAGCTCTTTACAGCCTTTGCCTCCTGTCCACTGACTGCATGTATGTTGATTCTTTCCCAAGATGGCTGCTGAAAGATAAAGTATTTTATTTTTCCTGTCAATGATCTCCTGATTTTGCTGCCAAAGCTGATTCTTTGGCAGTGCTTCTTCCTGGATTTGAATGGGAACACTTAGGAAAACTAATATTGTAGTAATATATTAATTAGTGTTCAATTCGATGGGGATAATATTTGTATATGTGTTAGGATTTTTAATGCACTTTTTAAATGTCTTGTTTTTGTTTTTTGGTTTTTTTCTGCCTGACTTTTCTGCAACCACTATCTCTCAGTAAAAGTTCTTTTGATTAACCTCAGTGATCAAGAGTTTTGCTTCCCTGAGGGACCAGCTGGGGCAAGTGCTTACATAATGCCTCCTCTTCTCCAAATAATTGCATAGTGCAATGTATGAAGCCAGTCACACCATGAAGTTCATTTTGCTAAGCAAAGAAATATATTATTTATTGACAGCAACATACCGATCCTACACTACAAGGGAGTTTAGCTGAAGACATACAATGCGATCTGTAAAGTTTCTCTAGACATATCTTGGACAGAAAATTGACTATTCTTGCAAGACAAGATTATCTTTTTCTTGTCTTTTTCTTCACTATTTTCTTGTACAGTTATTTTATCCTTTTCAGTTTTATGCATTCATCTCTGTAAGTACTCTGTTTCAGACAAAAACTAGTAAATATATCTAGGGTTATACTTGATATTGACTATAGGGCTCCAATTTAGCACCAGTAAAATAAGGTTGTCTGCTGATATACAACTGATGTTTTTGTGTGTGTGTGTGTTTGTGTGTGTGTGTCAGAGAGAGATAGACAGGTCAGAATAGCATTACTACATGTGGATATTATGTTTCTTGACTTAATAATAAGTGAATGAGAAAGAGAGACTCAGGCTGTTCTATCTCAAGTAGTCTCCTGGTTTGGTTCTATCAGAAATATATGACCAACACAGGATTTAATGTAATTTATTCCCACATAATTTATAAATTATTCCCACATAATTATAAATTATGTGACTCAATAATTGAAACTAAAACCAATTTAGAAGGAAATTTATGAACACCTTGTTTGTTTAGATTTTATAAACACCTTTGAAAATAATGTGTCACAGATTTTTGTTTAATTTTGAAGGTAAAAAAAAATTGTATAACCTTGTTGCTTTGTGTTCTGAAATGTGTGAATTAGGAACATATTTCTGGTTATTTTGAAATCAAACAATTGGAGTCAGCATTTTTTTAAATAAACATTTTTATGATTGAATTTATGATTATTGAATTTATGATGATGTATGATTATTGAATTTAACAGATCTCATTCTAAAAGTTAATTAATAGATAGCAAGAGCAATATTTTTTAAAGTTTGATGAAATCTTGATGTTTAAGAAACAATTTCAATATTTTACTATGGTGCCACTGAAAAATACATTTAGCAAGGGCAAAAGGTCTCACCCTTTACCTTGAGGAAAATTAAACCAGTTTCTCCAGTTTCAGTTCCAGAGCAAAACATTGATGAAATCCTGTTGAAAACAATATATGTGGCCACCTACTTGGTCATGCAGAGTAGTAAAATGGGAAAATATCTAGTTTCTGAAAACCTACAGGTTTCATTTAGCCCATCACACATGGCATCAATAACACTAAAGCACTGCCTCTACTCTTTCCCAGCCACTCAGCATACTAAATAAAATAAAGTACTTGTTTCTTGTTCATGTTTCAAGAACAAGTGGCAGAAAAAAAGGCTATTTGGTAACAAGCTCCACTGTCAACCAAGAGAGATACTTGCTGCTTTGTGATCTGTAAAGAAGGTATCCCAGCCATTTGGAGGTTTTCATGGCAATAACATCAGAGAAAGTTTATGTTTATTTGTGCTATAAGTTAGCTGTTTCCAAAGCACTGCAGGGAGAAGACAAAGTTTAAAAGGGCACATGGAAAGCAGAAAAGTTTAGGCCATTTTTATTAAAATGATGTCTGGAATTTAAAATTGATGTTTGTCTTCTAATCCCAGATACTGATCATTTTTGGAAATGATCCATAGTTGTTTTCTTTCTCAATTTCCTTGCATGTAGCTATATTAAATTTGGTCTATGTCTGCTTGGCTCCTATAGAAGGTTCAGGGTTGATTGCTTCCTGATACATTGCTGCAGACTAGAATAAAAATACTGTTCTCCTTTATAACTTTTCATGATGTAAAATGGATTGCTACTCACTAGGCTACAATTTTTATTTTCACTATGTGTTATTCATTCTTAACTAAACTGCACTCTTTTTGTTCTAAATACAACTTTCAAAAGTTGTAATAATCTAGTAATTATTAATTATTAAATACAACTGTTTTGTTTGCTCATTTCTTGAAATTTATCACTTTTTTTACAATCTTGCTTTTATTTGCAATATAGCTTGAAACCTCAGGTCTTCATAATGTGATGTTATAAAAACATTGTGAAATGGAATACACACACAGACACACACAGACATACAGACAGACACACAGACACAGACACAGACACACAGACACACACACACACACACACATATACTTAATAATTTTAAAAATATGAATCCCATGCATATTTCCTTAAAGTATAAAATCTTCGAACACTGGGATGGATAAAAAACAGTCGTTTATTGCTAAAAGATAATAATAAGCAATAAAAAGTAACCATTTAAAGCATATCTACCTAATCTAAGCTTTCGCTGGTCCTCTGCCAGCGTCATCAGAGAAAACATTGAAGGTTTGAAAAAATGTTGGTAAGCCTGTTTGGTTCCACGCTCTGCTCACTGCCCGCGTGATGGTCCTTGCTCTAGCCAATCGTGATTATTCTGACTGTCTCGCATCGCTTCACTTGCAATCTGGTCACAAGCAAAGAGGGTAGAGAAAGAAAATACAAATACCGACAGCTATGACATTGGATGAGGAACAACAAAAGAAAACAAGATCAGTTAAGGTAGTCAAACCAAAACAGATAGGGAGGAAAAGGATTAAAAAAAGGGACAGTAAGACTGGATTGGGGCAGCTTTTTGGGCAGTTGAGATGTAATAAAATAATTGATGTAGTGTATGCTGCTAAGCATACACAGGAAATACCAGCACAGCAAGGGGCTGGATAGCTCCAGGCTATAACTGCTTAGGCGGGAAAGCCTGAATGGAGTGAGTCATTGACAGCCCCAGGCATGGTCAGCTCTGGCGGGAAGCCAGGGTTTAAACCTATTGGCCACCTGCACTGGCGGGAAGCCCAGGTTCAAATTTATTGGTCACCATTCACCTGGGCAGGTATAAGTAACGCCAGGTAAACCCCTTTGTCCCCAGCTTCATCCTGATCCAAATAAAGAAGTACTACCCAGCTCAAGTGTCCGTCTCTCTGTGTAACCACGCGACTTTGCACTGGCGACGAGGATGGGATCCTGCACCGGACAACGCTAGACGCGGACGGAATCCAATCGGCAGCCCCGGATCCAGACGCAGGACGACCGAGACGGCGGAATGACACAACTGGGTCAGTTTCCCCTTTTCAATAGCGGCCGCCCCGAGGAGTGCGAAGCGTTCGTGGGGCAGCTCGAATGCTACCTACAAGCGAATGGGGTGAAGGAAGACCGGCAGAGAGCGGCGGTGCTACTCTGCAGCTGCGGCATGGAAATGTACCAGCTGGCAGTTGGTCTCTGCGCTTCCGATGACATCCACTCCGTTGGGTACAACGAATTGCTGGCGAAGCTGACCGAACATTTCAAGCCCTAGATGTCTGAGATCGCCTTGCGGTATCGGTTCGAGAAGCGGGACCAGTGGCCAGGTGAGTCTGCCAAACAATACATGGCAGCCCTGAGGCAGGCAGCTCGCCTCTGCAACTTTGAAAACTTAGAAATCCGACTGCGGGATTGGATTGTCTGTGGGTTGAGGGACAGGAAGCTGCGCCAGAAAATTTTTGCCAAACAGAAACTGACCCTGAGGGATGTCCAAGAAGAATTCCTAGCCTGGGATGCGGTTGAGGAGTCCAATGCAAGGGAAGGCAGATCCATCCACCAGCTGAGAGGGTACAGCGACGCAGATGAGGCAGAGCTGGAAGTGGACGTCATCAACCAGCCACAGCGACCCTTCAACCCTAACCGAGACAACGTGAGGGAACCGAGACCAGTCACAGCGGACAAGAGAGCCCAGGAGTACAGATGCGGAGCGAACAGCCCCCGGTCTACCCAGCTCCACGGCCACAGCGCGAATCGCTCCCGGTCTACCCAGCATTGCGGTTGCGGGCCCCGGTCTACCCAGAAAAGTGGCTGCAGACAACCCTGGTCTACCCAGTGCTCTGGCTGCAGCATGAACAGCTCCCTGTCTACCCGTTGCGCAAGCTGCGGAAGACAGCATCCCCGGTCTACCTGCCAATTCAAGTCAGCGAAGTGTCGATCGTGTGGAAAAACAGGGCACATCGCGGTGGTCTGCAGGAGCAAGCAGTGGGACAGCCTGCATGAGGTGGAAGCCGAGTTCCAGCACGCTACAGGTACCGGGAAGCGGTCGCCAGGACTGACTGTGAGCCACACGGTGGGACGGCTGGGCGTTTTTCTAACTGGGGCTCCTGCGGCGTTAACCCCAAAAATAAAACTGAGGGTGAGGCTGCAAGGGGTTCCCTGCATGATGGAGTTGGACTCAGGGTTAGCTGTGTCCATCATCTCTGCCAGAACGTTTAAGGAAATTTGCAAGCGGAGTGGCCAGCGGGTTCCCTTGAGGCCATCCAGACTGATCCTCTCCGATTTCCAAAATTCACCGATTAAAGTCCAGGGGGAGGCGTCGGTGAGGGTTCAGTACAAGGGCTTCGAGGGCAAATTAAGTGTGCTGGTCGTCGAGGGCCAGCGGACTAGCCTTGTGGGGTTAGGATGGTTCAACGCGCTGGGCATAGGAATCACAGGGATTCACCAGACGCAGAGCCGTTTTTCCCTCGAAGCTGTCTGCAAGGAATTTGCGGACATGTTCGATGGGCAGTTGGGAAGGTACATGGGCCCCCCAATCTCATTTAGGCTAGACCCCCAGGTGCAACCCATAAGGATGAAGGCGAGGCGAGTCCCGTTTGCACTAAAGCAGAAGATAGAGCGGGAATTGGATAAGTTGGTAGACCAGGGGGTGTTAACACCAGTCGATGGAGCGGAATGGGAAACTCCCATCGTAATGCCGCTCAAAGCAAATGGGGAAATTCAGATTTGCACTGATTAAAAGGGGACCATTAAACGAGCTTTGAGTGCCCACTCCTATCCGGTCCCTGCGGTCAGCAGTATCCTAGCATCCCTACAAGGCGGGTTGGTGTTTGCTAAATTGGACCTCGCTCAAGCTTATCAGCAACTGCCGGTAGACCCAGGGGCTGCTAGAGTGCAAACGATCATCACTCATAAGGGAGCGTTCCGGGTAGACCAGCTGCAGTTCAGGGTTAGCATAGCGCCTGGAATTTTTCAGGAGGTGATGGAAAAGACTCTCAAGGGAATACCAGGGGTTTGTCCCTATTTCGACGACATCATGATCGCCGCTAGCTCCACGGATGTACTAGCAGCCCGTTTGAAGGCAGTCCTTGAGAGGTTCAGGGGGGCAGGGTTGAAGCTCAAAAGGGAGAAATGCAAGATTGGGGTAACTGAGACAGAATTCCTGGGGTTCAGAATAGATGCTCAAGGCATCCACCCATCTGCATCAAAGGTTAGGGCAATCAAAGAAGCCCCTGCTCCCAAAAACAAGCCTGAACTGCAGGCATTCTTGGGGCTCCTCAATTTCTACCACGCATTCCTGCCACACAAAGCCACAATTGCAGAACCCCTACACAGGCTGCTTGACAAGCAAGCACCCTGGAACTGGACTGACAAGCATGCCAAAGCGTTTTAAACACTAAAGAACATGTTAGCAAGCAATGTCACAGTCACCCATTTAAGGGAGGACCAGCCAATCTGTCTTGCGTGCAATGCATTCCCTTATGGGATTGGAGCAGTGCTCAGCCATCTAAGGGAAGATGGAACACAGGCTCCCATCGCCTATTATTCCAGGACCCTGTCAGCTGCAGAGCAGAATTATGCCCAGATAGACAAAGAGGCACTGGCAGTGGTTGCTGGAGTAAAGAAATTTCATGATTACCTTTATGGTAGGGAATTCTCAATCTTCACAGACCATAAACCACTATTAGGATTATTCACAACAGAGAAGTAAACTCCACAGATTTTGTCACCTAGAATGTTAAGGTGGTCAATATTTCTCTCTGCATATTCTTGCAAACTGATACACAGGCCAGGGAAGGAGATGGGGCACGCTGATGGCCTCAGCAGACTTCCCCTGATGGACAGTGAGCCAGATCCAGCACCGGCTACTCAAATACTGGCAATTCAGGAACTGCCAGAATGCCCCCTCAACACAAGGGACATAGCCTCAGAGACACCAAAGGACAAGGTTCTGAGCAGGGTACAATCGTGGGTGAGCAGTGGGTGGTAAGACAAATCGCCAGGGCAAGAGTTCACTACTTATTTTTCCAGAAGGCATGAATTGTTCTCACACAAAGGATGCCTCTTGTGGGGAAATAGAGTCATAATTCCCACAAGGCTCAGGGAAAAAGTTCTCCATTCATTACACGAAGGACATCCAGGGATAGTAAGAATGAAGGCCCTGGTAAGGAGCTACCTGTGGTGGCCAGGGTTGGACAAGGAGATAGAAGCACAGGTAGCGGGGTGTTACACATGCCAGAGGACACGGCCAGAACAACCACATGCACCAGTCCACAAGTGGGAAGAAACACACTCACCCTGGTCCAGGGTGCATATAGACTATGCTGGCCCCTTCCAAGGTCACACATTTCTGGTAGCTGTAGACAGTCATTCCAAATGTCTAGAGGTGGTGCCTGTAAGCAATTTGACTTCAGCAGAAACCATTCAAGCATTGAGGGGGATGTTTGCCACACATGGGTTACCTGATGTAATCGTGTCAGATAATGGAACACAATTTACCTCCTCGGATTTCCAGGTGTTCCTGAGGACCTTGGGGATTAGACACGCTACCTCGGCTCCCTTCCACCCTGCCAGTAACGGATTGGCAGAACGATTCGTGAGGACAACAAAAGATGCTCTCAAGCGCATAGTGCAGGGAAATTGGAAGCAAAGACTAGCCACATTCCTCCTTCACCAACATGCAACACCTTGCACTGCCACAGGCAAAGGTCCAGCGGAACTCAGATGGGGGAGACGCCTCATAACAACATTAGACAGGCTCCACCCAGACAGGGTAGCCGCAGACACCGGGACCCCCAACATCAAAACACGTTTCAACTCAGGAGACCTCATCTGGGCTAGGAACTACAGCACGGGTCATCCATGGGTGCCAGGGGAAATATTAGAACAAACAGGACCCCTGTCCTACAGAGTAATGGTGGAGGGGGGACTCCTCTGGAAGAGGCACCTGGACCAACTGAAGAAAAGGGCTCCTGAAAGGGTGGGAGAGGACACACTGGGGGCTGAGGAGGAAGAGTCAACACAAACACATTCACCTAGGAGGGTGGCTGGAGAGGCCCAGTGGCAACCTCTGCCCAGGCAGGAGACTGACAGAGAAACCAGGCAGTCACCAGAACTCAACAAATCACACACACAGACACACAACAACCTTCCACAAAAGGAGCAACGAGAAGGAGAACACAGTCATATCACCACACCACCTGGAGAACTAGTACCAAGAAGGTCAAGCAGGCCCCCTGCGTTCGTAGGGGGGGTGGCAGAACAATCAATTGTAACCATGTGTATGTAAATATGTACAGTGTAAATAAGTGTATATAGTATGGAGATGGTTGACAGAGGAAAGTCCTCACTATGGGGGAAGGGGTGTAGTGTATGCTGCTAAGCATACACAGGAAATACCAGCACAGCAGGGGGCTGGACAGCTCCAGGCTATAACTGCTTAGGCGGGAAAGCCTGAATGGAGTGAGTCATTGACAGCCCCAGGCATGGTCAGCTCTGGCGGGAAGCCAGGGTTTAAACCTATTGGCCACCTGCACTGGCGGGAAGCCCAGGTTCAAATCTATTGGTCACCATTCACCTGGGCAGGTATAAGAAATGCCAGGTAAACCCCTTTGTCCCCAGCTTCATCCTGATCCAAATAAAGAAGTACTACGCAGCTCAAGTGTCCGTCTCTCTGTGTAACCACGCGACTTTGCAATTGAAGAACTGTGTGTTGTTGCTTGAGAGACTCCAATGAGCCATGGCGAGCACTGAATTAAAATAAATTTCTTATTCTAACCCAGTTAATTTCTGTATCTGGAAGAAGATGAGAAGCACCAGTCAGGACAATTATACAATCAACTATTAGACAATGATCTAGGCTGAGATTTGTTTTACATCCATAGAGGATAAAATACTAGGATAATTAAAACACAATTTTGGTGCATATTCCTTCATGAGAATTAACTTTTATTTTTATTTTTTATTTTGCTTTTACTGCTGGTAAGCTATTTAATTTCATCAGACCTGAAAGGTTACTTAAGATGGTAAATGCCACCATAATATGATACTTAATTTTATTTCTACTTGTTGACTTTCTAAGTTAGTTGATGGGTGTACTATAGAAATGCTTTTAATTTTTTTGAACAGGTTCCAGTGGTAATCTCAATGTATTTAATCATGTAAAAGTGTCATTCTCTTAAATTGAATACTTCATATATTTTTCAACATACTCCAGCACAGCCAAGGGATTTTAAAAACAGAAGCAAATATATGTCTTCACCTAAAAAAACAACCCCCAAAAATAATGATAATGAATAGCTAACATTCTGTGAAATGCTTTCTATGGCTTTCACATCATGTGTCAGAAGCAATCAGTGTCTTGGATATAGCTTTGGAATTTTAAAGATGTTGATACCACACTTATTTGAAATAGTTCCTGTGGTAGTTAAATTCCACATCTGGATATTGGTGTCACATGCTGTTTTGCAGTAGACATTTACAGCTAGAATAGTATGCAACTGAATAAGCAATGTGGTTACTGTGACATTTTTTCCATAAAACATTAATTGAAAACACTGTCTCCATGATCTACAAATCCCTCTAAACTGTACATTATGGAGATGATTTGTGATTTTTCCTATAACTTTCTCTACTTCTGATAAACTCCTCAAACTAAGGTAAATATATTAATACCTGAGCATCTTTTAATGTAAACAGTAGAGGATATGTGGAATATGGAAATACTAAAAAAAACCCTAGTTGTTGAAAGAATTAAGAAGTGAGGAAGAACTAGGTTGGTGAAAAAATAAGCTCTTCTTCAAACCATTCAAACCTCAAAATGAATTGACCTGGGAATTATAACCTACAGAATAAATAGCTGGTGACTGTGTTATCTTGTAATATCCAGAACCAAAGGGAAACTATCAGCTATATAACAGGAAGCTATTAGGTTTTGAAATATGGGTAGTAGATTAGGGTAAATCCACCCTGGATTTATTGATTGTTATATTTATTATTCATAGAAAGAGGAAGTGGTACAGAATATTCATGATACAAAAAGTAAAAAAGAATATATAATTCAGAGATAGGTCTTCTGAAGAGAAAGAGGCATAATAGATAATATGCTAAGAAGCAGGGAACAAAAAGAGAAGATATATGTCTGAAGGATGAAGGAAATAAGGCTGAAGGCTGCATAGATTTAAAACCTATGGTGACAATATTTAGCATCTCCCAATAGTCATGATACTGAAGAAGTGTTTCTCAATCTTGGCAAATCTAGTGCTGTTTTCCCTTTGTGAAGCAGGAGCCATAAGACTGTATTTCATTGTGATTGTAGAGGGTTGAGTAATTCAGAATCTTTTACCTTAATTTTGGCCTCTGTTAGTACTATTTTTGTTTTTCTATTTGCACATTCCTTTCAAGCAAAAGGACTAAAGAAGTTGGGTAATCAGGCTTTACCCGCTCCATCAAAACATAGTTTTAGCATAGTTCTAAATCCTGCCAAAATTAATCACACATGGACTCTTACATCACAAACAAACTAGTGTCCTCAAAGTGCTCCAGTTGAGATCCTATTGAAAGGAAGCTGTAAGAACGCTTTTAAAGATCAGAGCCATATGGCTTTTGAAAAGTGTACCAAATGGGACTAGGCATTTGATTAAAGTTGATTATGTCCTTAAGTGCTTTCCTGGAACAAGATCATAGCTTCCAGAACTGGGCAGAATTCCTTATTTTGTATGATATAATATTCAGGGGAATTGTCCCTTTCTTGCATGCTTCCTCTGACTTTTTTTTCCTCTAAAGGTGCCTTCTTTTACATTGGCTTTCCAGATGCCCTTTAGACACTTCCTGACAGAAATGGCAAAGCCTATGTTCAGATAATTCAGAGCATGCAAGAGCAGCAAAAAGTAAACCTTAGCAACTCAACTAAATGGAAGTTTGTGTTTTACACTGGCTATTCAGTTAAAGAATTTGTTATAAGTAAATATTATAGAAATATCCTTGGGGTTTTCAGTCACAGTACTTTCCCCCCTCTTTTTGCCTAATTCTCCAATATATATACTGCTTTTCTGCATTATGGATAGAGTTTTTGGTGATCAGTGCTAAGATTCTGGCATTTATTTTTGCAGGGATTTACAACAAGGATTCAAAAACAGATAAACATGATGATAGATTTCCATTTGCTTAGCCAGCCTGTCAAAAACTGGAATATGAAACTATTACAGCATGTTTTTGTAATAAAATATCCTGGACAATTGGACTTTCAACTTTGCTTGGTCTGCAATTAATTTCAAACAGGGAAGGCCCCAGGAATTTTGCTTTCTTCAGATGGAATGCTGGGATCAATTATTATTCAACAATGGAGATTTCTTACAGAAACAAAGCAGTGGGGAGGAAAGCTCTTATACTCATGCTGTTTTAAAGAGCAAACAATTTATCTGGAAGACTCCGCAAAGCAGATTTTGCTCATCCTTGGCCAGCGTGTCAGGTTTTATGCTATAAGGAAATCTTGCTTGCTGTGCTTGCCATAACCCAATTGTCTCATCATCTGGAAAGGTGCGGTTGTAAAATATGATTTTATATTTTTATCTTTCCACAATAAATTTAAGCTGTTGCATGTTGGAAAACAATACATTTCATTTTCTTTTTTAGAAATGCGACCTTAGTATTAAAAAAAAGTAAAGCCATATAAAGCATGGTCATTTACACTGAAACATTATTAATAAATTGGGAAATACAAAGAATTTTACAGTTTATTCAAATAGATTAAGAGACTAAGCTGTTAGTATCTGTTGTATCTGTTCAACAAATCAGATACAAGGGAATGTTACTTGATATTGAGCCTGATAAGGAGTTTAATCTTTCTGGTTAATATTTTTGAGAACTGTGATAGCTAGAGAATTGTAGGCAGTATTTAAGCCAGTACTGTCCTATTTTTCAAAGCCATAAGGGTTATATTTCTCTGACATCAATTGGCGATCTCAGAATCACTCTAAAATGCTTAGCAGTCAGGGGCTTACAATGGGATAAAAAAGGAGTGTTGCCAGATGTTTAAGAACAGAATATGGGCCATCAAAGAAATATCAATGTTACAAATTTATAGATAACATCACTATAATTTCACTGTGAAGTAACCATTGATTTTAAACTATGGTGCCATTATTTCACATCTTTGTACATTATTCTTATACATGTGCATCTTATTATGGCTTGCAAAATATACTATAATAGAAACAATGTGAACAGTATAATGGAGTGATGATGGTGGTGGCAGAAAACTGAGACTACCATCTAACATTCTATAAAGTACGGTATCCTCACAGAAGTAGAGTAGGATGCTCCATTCAACTGATTTTAAAATCCATTTACTATGTTGTGGGTTTTTTGTTTTTTTACTCACAGGGATGCTGAGAGACAGCACCATCTTGTAATTCATAACATAATTCTAATTCAATCAAGAGTTCCAAGAGCTTCACAGGGTAGGACAGGGTAGGGGAATGAGGCAACAATTGCTGAAAATAGGAGGATCATAGGGGAAGAAATAGCCTGGCTCATATAAAGTGGTCTGCTTTTTCTACAATGAAGGAATATAAAAAAATACGAGTTACCGTGAGAAGAAACTTTATATCCACCTGTCCTGAAACTTGGTTTCAACTTCTTTCTATTTTGCAATTTCTGTTGGTCAAATTTAATAAATGATACTTGTGCAAAAAATGTCCTTGATGGCCTCCTTTAAAAAAAAAAAAAAAGGTCTCCTGTCATAGTGAGGAGGTAAAGAGTGACATATCTAGAAAATTGGCTTCCTAAATTCCACCAGATGACATTCCCTAATAAACAAGACCTGAAGAAGCTTCTTCTGTCAGATAGAATAGAGTAATAGAGACTATTGGAGAAAAGGGATACAACAAATAAACTGGAACAATACCATTTATTTGACTGAGAATAATTTAATATGAAGTGTATTTCTAGATGGAAGTCTTCTTTATCACTGCCATTATAGTAGGTGATTTCTGTCCACCAGATTAGAGCTGCAATAGTCCAGAGGGCCACTAAGTCATTAAAAGTCATTAATGGACTAATCAAATGAGATCTAATGCCTTCTTACCTATGAATGGTGATCAAGATTTCTGCAGCCCTTTAACCAAATCCGCTAACTTTGTAGTAATTTGCCTTTTTATTCCTAGCTTTGTGTAAAGAAAAAAGACATAAAAAGATGGATGGTTCACTAAATTTCTAGGCTGCCCAACTCCAGAAAATGTTTTAGGCAGATTTAGGATGAAATACAGGCAAAATCATTACACACACACACACACACACACACACACACACACACACACACACAGAGAGATCATCTGGTACTCTGTAAAATTCCATAAATAAGGAAAAGCAATTGTGCAATGCTCTGGTTTCAAAGTCTTAGTTGGAAGCCTTCCAAGTTACCAGACAAGGCTGCATGTGTCTAGGTGGTAGGAGATGGCAACGTTTAATATACTTGTCTCCTTAGGAATTGTTGTGCTTACTGGCTGAATTATGCTACAGTTCTTTGCCATATATCCTGAACAGCTATGTTTGATTCTGCAGGGGAAAAAATCAGTGGTTTCAGCATTTGGTAGCTAAGCTAATTTTCTTTATGAGATCCAGATTTATGAAAATTTCTATGTAGTTATAAATGTAAAGTCCACAGATCTGACAGTTGCTTGAACAGTTTCCTTTCCTCAAAGAAGCATATATTCCTATTGCAGGCTTGAAAATAAAAACTTTAGGTACCAAGGCAAGGAGCCAATCAAATATTTATATGAAGGAGGGTAAAGATGAGGATGTTTTTTTTTTAAATCACTTTCCTTGCAAGTTGTTCTCATTACAAAATCTACTCATTTCCTTCAGATACTAAGCCTTTTGCTATTGCTTGATCTTTATTGTAGCTTGCATAGCTGCCTTATATTGGACAAACAAAAACTCTGAAGAAAACTTCTGGGAATCTCCTGGAGCCCTGTAATTATTGTAGCCACACTGAATGTAGCTGTTGTCCTACACTGTAAAAAAAGTATAGAAAGGAGAGTCTGGTGTAAGAGGTTTAGCTTTAACATTAATGCGTACATTAAAACTTTTTTTTGAGTGAGGAACACACTTTAAAAATTATGAATACACACATGTGCTCTGTTTATGAATTCTATACTAATTTTTGATTGTTTTTCCAAAAATGTTAAAATGTTATTTTTAGAAACTGCAATACATGTATTAATGTAAAGCTTCAATTTTGTTTATGGTCAATATACCCAAAATCAAGTTATAAATCTAATATGGCATTAGATAAAACAATTTAACAAATAAAATATTTAATAAATATTACATAACAGACTTAAAAACCCAACTTGTTGATTTGTTTTCAAAATTTCCAATTTAAGTGAACATTGATGTTATTAGACCAAAATCTGCTTAATTTTGATTATGGAATAAAGAATACATGGTTCAGTTCATGCCACACATTGAACTATAAACCATGGTTTAAAAATTACACTGACTGGTTTGTATAACATGCAAAACCACAGACTACATTTTGGCTTCATCTGAAGTCAACCACAAGCTAGTGTTGTAGGTCACTGTGGAAAAATCAGCATAGAGAGAAGACCCAGAGCTACTTCTGGTTTCACTGTAACACCGCAATGAAGAATTCTGACAAGAAGAGAGCAAAAAATATAACAAAATATAACAAAGTCTCTGTGCTAAGTTCCTTGAAAACTGCCAAATGCCAAGGAATGCCTAGTTTCCTAATGCCAAGACCTACATCTCTCCTGGCACTCATGCTAATAATAATTTAGAATGGTAGAGATTATTTTCTGGATTTAGCAGGCTGATAAACTGTAATCTCATCAGTTTGCAGTCTGATAAATAGTTATTTTATAAATGCCACAAATATTATAGCAGCTATGTTTGAATAGAAAATCTCCCCCAGCATGGCTGCTGTTTCTGGAAACTGGCTGAAGCCTGTTTTCAAAATTATAAATGTACATGCCAGACAAAAATGTCCATCCTCACTGCAACAAACAAACATCATTAATAATCTTAAGAAGAAAATATATCAAACTAATTCATTTTAAATAAGGAAATGAAAAATGGAATAAGGAAAAAAAAACTGTATTAGCTCCAATGATGCTGATGCTTCAAATTTAGAGAAATTGTTGGTTTCAACTTCTTCTTTTTTAAAATATATTTTATTGATTTTTTAAAAAACATAAATCATTCAATAATTGGTGAACAGTGTTGTTTGGGTTACATTTGTAAAACAATCATTAACAATTAATTACTATAATCCATATTGCACATATTAATTTTAGTTGATTTCCTTTCCCCTAAAAATATCCTCTTTTGCAAGCATTGAGTTAATACAATTTTTATTGTTTTGATAAATAACAATTGAATATATAATTTTTCCCAATATTCCTAAAAATAATAATCTTATTAGTATAATTTTTTTTTCTATTCCGTCATTCTCTTGCCTTATCATAGTTACTGTTACAATCCTTATTTTAGTTTATTTCTCCCACCAAATTCTAGACATTCTTACTGGTGAAGATTTTCTCAAAAATTAATTACATTTACATTTACAAATTTAACTCTAATTTTTCCATATAAGCCATCTCACACTTTTACATTTTTAAAGAAATAGATAAAACAATGAAAAGAAAAAGAAGAAAAAGAAAGGAAAACAAGAATAAAGAAATATAAGAAATAACATACTATTTAAAATATATATCCCTCCTAGGCTAATATATATTTATTTTCTCAATTTCTTATTCTTTTTAACCATAATTAAGAATATATTTAATCTTTAATCTTTAAACATTCCATTCAATACATCTAATCATCTAGACCTTTAACTCTTATTTAAAACATTTTTTTTTAATTTTCTTAAATTCAGTAACCTTTTTAAAATTTTTTTTATTAAATATTCATTTAAAAACAAAAGTGAACATGATTCAACTTCCCTAGCTACAACACTACTATTAGTATTATCTTATATTACAGAAAGAAATAACAAAAACCTAAAATACAGTCGATAACAAGACAGAGTATAACAAACTGTACATATAACATCTGTCAGCTTTTTAGTAAACTGTCATTCAGTCCTCAGCATTACATTTACATATCTTTCATTTATGTCCATTATATAGATACAAATAAGAAATCCTTACATTATCAACCAATTAAACAATGTTCATCTCAGCAATCCTCCTTAACTCTAACCAATTGTACAAATTTTGCCAAATTTCATAATACTCCATTTTATTCTTATTTTTGATCTCTAGGGCTAACCTGTCCATTTCAGCGCAGGATAAAATTTTATTTATTATTTATTCTTCAGTGGGTGTTTCCTTTCTTTTCCATTTTTGCGCATATGCCAGTCTTGCTGCGGTTAAGATATGTACTAATAAGTAGAGAGATGCTTTACTGAGATCATCGTTAATAATCCCTAAATGCGATAAACTTCGTCCACATCTCGTAATATCTCGGCTTGGTCTCTTTCCAAAATCCCAGCCATAACTTCTCCCATCACTTCTCGAAGGCATTCCTCTTTTTCTTCCATTATATTTTGGAAATGTAGGAAGTTCCCAGATTTATCCATTTCCAGCATCACCATCTCATTTTCCAATCGTTTGTTGACTCTGGCAAAATGGGCATCCATCTTCCCCACTTTCTCATCCGTTTTGGCGATTTTCGTTTCTATAATTTGTAGTTGATCTTCATGTTTAATTAAAATATTCTGTATTTCCTCAAATCTTGTATGAAATTGTCTAGTCTCATCTGTCAATATTGCCACATTCGATTTTAGTTCCTCCAGAACCTTAGATGTAGATTCTTGATTATTGACCAAGGTATCTTGGTTCTTAAGAACCGTATCTTGTATTGATTTAAGCATATCTTGCCATTGTTAGGGTATAGTTGATTGGCTTACAGATTTCTTCAGCATCTGTGGAATCATTGTCACGGGTGAGGAAGAAGCTGTAAGTGTCTTCTTTTTAAGGGATGTGGTGGTGGTAGTTGTTGCCATCATTAGGAATTCTAAAATGTCTCTCTCCAGCCAATTGTACACCACCACGTTCTCTTATCTGTATCATTCAGTTTCACATTAATAATACATTCCTTTTGCCTTCCTAATCTCGAATTCCACTATCTTAATATTCTAATGTAATTCTAAAGTCAAAAAGGGTACATAAATAGATTAAGTTAAGTTATAATAATCTATTATTAATTTCAATATATTTTAAATAAGGTATTTTCAGCTTTTAATATTAATATTACTTACTTTTGTAGCTTAATATTAATAACTAATAATAACAATCTTACACACTATTAGTAATAATAAACTTAGTCAATATAAGTTTGATTAAACAGCCAGATTAATATTAATATTTAACTACAAATAAAAATTAGTAGCTCAGTGGGTTAGGATGCTAAGCTTGTCGATCAGAAGGTCGGCAGTTTGGCGGGTCGAATCCCGAGTGCCGCGTAGCAGAGTGAGCGCCTGTTACTCATCCCAGCTTCTGCCAACCTAGCAGTTCGAAAGCACGTAAAAATGCAAGTAGAAAAATAGGGACCACTATGGTGGGAAGGTAACAGCGTTCCGTGTGCCTTTGGCGTCTAGTCATGCCGGCCACATGACCACGGAGACGTCCTCGGACAAGCGCTGGCTCTTCGGCTTTGAAACAGAGATGAGCACCGGCCCCTAGAGTCGGAAACGACTAGCACGCATGTGCAGGGGAACCTTTACCTTTTTAATGACCAAACTAATTCCAGAAAATGATTCCTAAAAAAAAGGAGCTATAATTAATTAAAGTTAAATTGTAGGATAAGTTCGTTTAATCATTTAATCACTAAATGGGAGTAGAGATCACAACTTTGTTTAGAAGACAGCAAGCAGATCAAATATGATAGTTCATGCAAATGGCGTCTGGTCTCTATTCCGAGAAAGAGAAAAAATAAGCATAAAGTTTAAATCCGTCAGTATCCTTTCCCAACACAGGTCAAAATAATCTTGTCTTGTAAGCAGCAGCAAAGAGAATATTATTTCCAAAAATTAAACCTCTCCAATCGGCTGTCAAACACTTTGTAACAGTTCACCTTTTATTTTCCTTGCCACTTTCTTCACTCGTGCTAGTTCACGTCAGCTGAGTCCAAACTCTTAAGAACGAGCTTCCAGTTCGCTTTCCTCATATTATTCAAAGTTAAAATAGATCGCGGTTTAGAACAGATTACCGGGATGTTCTCGCTTCCAGTTTACAGCAAGTCACGGCTCCGGGACGCCATTACAGGCATCTTCTTGATGCGTCCGATCCCGGGGAGTTCTTCAGCTTCCCTTCACAGTTGCACTCTGCTTCGGAGCTGGAATGCTCCCCTCACTTTCCCCAGTCTTTTCCCGCTCGAGGATAGCTTTGATTTGCTATCAGACATGGCAAACGGAGCTGTTGGCTTTAGGAGAAAATCCCTAGCATGCTCCGCTCCGCTGAGACGTCTGCCGGAAGACTTTATTTTTCTTTGAAAACATTTCACTCCTCATTCAAGAAGCTTCTTCTGCTTTCACTAGATGGTGGGGAATGGAGAGATTTATATTCCTTGCAGACAGCTGGTTATTTGCATTATTTTAGAAAATGCACAGGGCAGAAAACATCCTGCAGCCAAGAAGGCTCCACACACATTTTCACTACTCAGGTGACCCTGAGGACACAGATAAACCTCCAAATGGCTTCAATGACTCTCTAAAAGAACGCAAATGACCAGCTGTCTGCAAAGAATATGAATCCTTCCATTTCCCACCATCTAGTCATTGCTGAAGAAGCTTCTTGGATGAGAAGCGAAACGTCTTCAAAGAAAAACAAGAAAGTCCAGCTAACTCCTGAAAAAGCAACTTTGGGACAACCATAACCTGGATGACTGAGAATCTCCATAGTCAGATAAGGTGAATCTTAAGTAATGCTACTCTCTCTGTAAATCTCACCCCTTCTTACAGTCAAAATGCTTTTGGTTCTCTGCTCTTAACTCTTTCTTTTTCTGAGCTAGTAGCTACATTATGCTGGGGTGTTGGAAACTTGCAGAGAATTAAATTTTCTTTCCTTCTGCCTCTATTCCATGCTTCCACATCTGCAGAAATGTGTGATGGGGCAGTTAAATCTACATGACATAGGACTATAAAAAGTTCTAAGACAACTGAGGTTTTGATTTTTAAATGGGAAAATGTTATCACTAGCATTATATGTATGTATCACTAGTATGATTGCATAGCAGATTTTTTTGGCTCAGAGCCAGTGAATCCAGCAATAAATATTTTTTTTGCTCAAGGCGAACAGAGAGCTTTCCCACTGAAAGCCTCTGTGATATTTCATTTGTTATGTTGCTCAGAAAAACACTTATAATGAATCAGTGTTCAAACCTCTGTATGACTAAATGTTCATACAATAATTCTGTCCAAAACAGAGCTTGTTCCCAGACATATTCATTGTGATTATATCTGTATTTTTCCCTTTTCAACATAAACAATTTATGATATGAAGCCAGCTCTATTGCCCTTATGCCAGGAATTTGAATATGCTTTTAAGGATTTATAAGCAAGTATGCTTGTATGAAGTACATTATGAAGAAACTGTAATTTCTAAGGTTGAATATTGTTTCCTCTTTAATACATTTCTTAATTTATTAAATTAAATCAGTACACATCAGCACAATTTTTTCAAATAATATCAACAGAAAATATATCTCAATTTGTAATTAGACAATATTAACCCTGCAAGGCTAGCAAACAGGTAACAAAAACACCTGGATTTTTAGAATAGCTTTTATTGCTAGTAGGTAGTATAATATAATTGTAGAAGTCTGCAATTCTCCACATAGATTTATACCTAGTGTATTTAAGGCAGGGTTAATCTAGGTCTCTTTCTCATGTTTTTCGTGTCCCCTGGATTAATGTTTCTGCTGCCTTCTTTGTGTTATCAGAATCTGTTAAACATTTCATCACATATGGTTACCTCTGCTTGCAAGCTGTTCCATTTCAGTACATCTGTATGTAGACATGGACTTATGTTTTTCATTAGACTGAATTTCATCCTATAGATCCTTAAACTCCCATCATGATTATTAAAAGGTACTTGGTACACCTGCAAAAAGATGATTCAAACATAGATCTTTTTTGTATCCTTTAACTAACAATTGGTTGTTGCACATCCAAAGTATCCTTAAAATATTTAAAATGACTATGAGAATAACAACATTCTGTATTAAATGAATATTAAATATAGGTCTGAAATTTCCAAGGCTTTATGACACGGGTCAGCAACCCCCGGCTTTGAAGCCACATGCAGCACTTTCAGCCTTCTCCTGCAGCTCCCAGTCATCCTCTGCTATTTGCAGAGAGAGAGAGAGAGAGAGAGAGACAGAGAGGAACTTGCGCTTCCCTTCTCTCTCTCTCTCTCTCCCTCTCTTTCTCTCTCTCTCTCTCTCTCTCTCTGTGTGTGTAAAAAAAAGAGAGTGGCCTCACCCTGTTCTCCGACAAGCTGACAAGCTTATTGGGCAGGGCTCCTGCCTTTGCTCTGTCTCTGCAGGAAGCAGCAGAAAGCAGAAAGCAGCATCCCTCTCTCTCTCTCTCTCTCTCTCTCTCTTTCTCTCTCTCTCACACACACACACACACAGAGTCAGTGGGGGAAGAGGACTGGCAGACCAAGGGCAGGAGAGCCAGTCCAATAGGAATGTTTGTCAGCTTGTCAGAGAACAGCGTGAAGCCATCTTGCCAGGTGAGCAGAAGATCAGAGGGAAAGAGAGAGGGTGGAGGAAGAGAGAGAGGGAGGGACAGAAAGAGAGGGAGGGAGGGATGGAGAGAGAGAGAGAGAGAGAGGGAGAGAGAGAGAGAGAACTCATGCACAGCATCCTCTATTTCTTTTTAATTAAACTCTTCAATCAATTTTCCCCCCTTGGGCGCACGTGTGAGTTTTGTGGCTCCCCGTGTTTTCTTTTCTCTGGGAAACAGGTCCAAGTGGCTCTTTGAGTGTTTAAGGTTGCCGACCCCTGCTTTATGATGATAGAAAGGGTAAAGGTATAGGTTTACCCTTTCCAGTTTTTTCTGACTGTAAGGGATGGTGCTCATCTCTGTTTTATAGCTGAGGAAGCCAGTGTTGTCTGAAGATATTTCTGTGGTCATGTGGCTAGCATGTCTATACGCCAAGATGCACAAAACACTGTTACTGTCAAAGTGATACCTATTTATCTACTCGCATTTGCATGCTCTCAGACTGCTAGGTGGGCAGGAGCTGGAAAAAGAAAGGGAGCTCACTCTGTCTCACAGCACTCAGGTCTTGAACTGAGCCATCATGCCCCACAGTGGTAAAAGAAGATGATAAAATTTGAATAGAATTAAAATGAAAAAATAATTTCTAAAATCACAGTCATAATAGTAATCTTGTTTAGAAAGTATTATATGCATAAATATTATTGTTATAAGAAAGTTTATACCAGATTCAATATTTCCCTATTCTAAGTTAATGTGATAATTTGTCCATTGTAATTATTTCCAATGTAGAGTAGTAGTAAAGTAATACATATTATTCCACTTTCATTTTTCACATTTTTACAAGACGTATTTTTATTTATTTATTTTCCAAATTTATATAGCTGCCCATGTTACAAAACAAGTAACTCTGCTCCTTTTAATAAATTCTCTGGAATGATTCCTTGCTTTGTCTTCTAGAAATGTTTTTGTTTCTGTAAAACAACATTTTAAACTATGTTGTTAAGTACCAGGGAAATCAGAACATCTAGGCAGTTCAAGTGGATATAATAATTTATTGCGAGCTTAAGCTCTCTACAATAATCTGACTACTAACATCCAAAGCAAATTGGTAGTAGATAAGAGACAAAGAAATTAAAGGTGGGCTGGTCTTAGATCTCTTGTGGGCATGAAGGGACTCATGACTGGTGACATGTTTGACCCCTCCCTCAGGTTTGGCCTGATCTTCTTCCACATACATTTTATTAAAAAAACAATATTGTTGCTTACAAAGTTTTCTAAAGAAACTAGCTTAATCCTATGTTCATTTACTATAGGTACCAAGGGAAGACATTTAAGTTTATTCAGATATTTACAGTGCTTTTTTTGTAAAAGAAAAAGATGCCGGAACTCACACATGTCATACAAGCCACCTTGCCTACCCTACAAGGTTCCATTCAAAAAAGGTGCCGGAACTCCGTTCTGAGGGTTCTATGACAAAAAAAAGCCCTGGATATTTAAAACATTCATTTCAACAGCATGCTCTTTTTGTGATTGTGCTCATGATGCAGGACTGTGGGGCTTATTATATACCATTTTAAGAATATGATTAATATTCATTGTAAAAAAGTATTATTCTGATATAATCTTTCTATGACTGAGTTCCACATAGGCCATCTTGCTTTCTGACACATTCCTTATACTGCATGTATGATTAGGCACATACATATGAATAAATTTGGCTTAAATTATTTTACGATTTCCTCTTAAATCATGTTTTTGAAAACATTGAAAACATGATCACATTTAAGAACAACTATATTTTTGAACTATAGTCTCATAAAATTAGAATTTCTAAACCTATTTTTTGTCAAAGCATCATTTCTAAATCAGTTATATCTCAAAATGCACACTTTCCTGACATTTGATATATTAATTCAGCAGAGACATGCACTGCAAAATTTGTAAAAGTTCAAAATCTAAAAAAAATCCCCTTCTATATTTTTATTTTCATATTGATTCAGGTAAGTAGGTTTGTATAAAAATTCACAAGATCAAATATGAGCATTTTATTTCATTGTCAGAAGGGATTATATAATTTCACTTGGGAGGGAGATCTTGTTTTTGAATGATTCTATAATTTCATATTTTTTTACAAAGTGAACCTCTGGTGTCATCTTAGTAATAAATAGTTAATAAAATGTAACCTTAAGAAACAAATTGAATATCTGTTTGGTGCAAGAGTTTTGATTCTGATAACAAAACTTCTCTGGCTGACAAAGATTACGTATATACACACATAGAAATCTCAAAGTTACCTGCCAATGTTTTGTTCTGAAATTACTCCCTTTAATAAAAAGTATTTGGCGGGTATGCAAAGAATAACATGATTAGGTAGCAGTTTGGTATAAAAACATATGGCAAGTAGATGGAGAATATTTGAGATCAGTATCACTTGGAACAGGAGAATGCTATCAATTTTACTGAAGGGTAGGAGTCTTAGAAATCCAAGAAAAGGAAGATTAATTATTATGAAAATAAACTAGTTTGAGGAAAAAATCATAAAAGTGTCATGAGTTAGATCTGATCAAAAACACACTGAGAGAATATGGGCAAAGAAAATGAATAGCAAGGATAAGTAGTGTCTAAAGGCAACCTTTAGACTTCTATAGGTTTTTTGGAACTGTGATAAATTACTGACATTACCTAGACAAAAAAACAAAACATCATATGCTCTTTAGAAAGGGCAGCCCCAAATTATGCACTTTGAAGTACTTCAAATTTATTAGTAGGACAATCTGTCTTGACAACTGAAGCCATTGCAACAATCAGCCATGGGTAATGGCTGTAGTAGGAAAGTTCTGCCATTAAAGGGTGCTCAGTCTGTCAGTAATCACATAACAAGTTATTTGTTATTGTTTGGGTATGTTAGGCATGTAGTTCAATGCAGATACCACCACATATTTGAGAAATTTTGGAATTATTTTTAGATTTATTCTTTCTGAGTACCAAGTAATTTGTTTTTATTGTCATAAGAACACATTTGGGAATAGGGAGGTTGGAAACTATATATGTCACTATTCTGCATGATCAGTTCACACCTAGAATATTACATTAAGTTCACACAAATAATCCTTATTTAGTGACTGCCCTGTTTAGTGATTATTTACAGTTATGATGGTGCTGAAAAAGTGAGTTGATAACCAATCATCACATTTATGACCTTCACAGATCTATAAAGCAAAGGAAAACTGAAGTAAAATCATATTTATGGTTATAGTTTCACTTAGTAATTGCTTTCCTTAACAACTAAGTTGCTGGCCTCAGTTATGATTGCTAAACAAAGATTACCTGTACTAGGAAGAACATTTAGCATGACCATAGGAGAGCATGACCATAGGAGAGCAAACAATATGATGAAGGGCCTGGAAACAAACAAGAAGCAGAAGAGCTAGAGATGTTTTATGCTTCATATGAAAAGGATGTCTGTGTTCAAATATTTGAAAAACTGACCTAAAGGCCCTAGAACAGGGGTCCCCAACCCTGGGCCACAGGCCACCACAAGATCTTGAACCTTTCGGAACTGGGCCACAGAAGTGACGTGAAAGCATGTGCATGCATGTTCCATTTGTGCAAATGACGGGCACACATGCCCACTGCTTGTGCCAATGGAGCTGTGCATGTGCACATGCACATTTTTCTACCACATGTGCAGAACCATCACCTCTCACCTCCCCCTGGTCCACAAAGCTGAAAAGGTTGAGGAACTCTGCTGTGGACCTAAAAGTAGTTGGTTATTTGAAGCATGCCAGCTGCAATGAGTACAATGTTTAAGAGAGGGCATCTGAAAATTAACAAATAGGGGAAAGGAAGTTGTAATTTGTCTGTGCAGGATTATTATCTATTGATGTCTATTCTAGAGTGTACCTTGTGTTGGAAACTCACTGCAAACTAAGGATTTTGTTGTGTGCCACCATTTTGCTACTCAACAGTCTTCAAAGTGAGCTGACAGAATGACTTTAGACTTGGTATCGGCTTCTAGAATGATCTGCCTGGGGAAATTTCAGCATGCTTGCTGAATTAGCAGAGCTGCAGCAGCTCAAGTTTTCCTGGCAGCTACAATAACTGCAGCTCTCTCTCAGTTTTTTTTATTTTTCAGTTTTGTTGGCCATACAATACTTTAGTTCTAAGGGGCAGGGTGATCACAGGTGGCAGATGTTTAATTTGTAGTTTATCTATTATAATCAGGGATCAGCAAATGCTCTAACAATATATTCAGTTATGGTATATAATAAAAATGTTATAGGAATTGCTTAACTTATAAATATTTCTTTCACAACTCAATTAGAATTGCTAGTTTTGTTAGATTATTGATAATTCAATCTTCCTGATTGAATAAGAAAATTAATGTTGTATTTATCCATCATTGTATGCCCTTTCCACAACATGAGTGTTACCTATACCTTATATATCATTGGTATATGTACCATGTACCATTAGTGATGAAATAGTGCATGTTCTTCAGACTATTCTTTCACCTTATCACCTGAACAAAACTACTTTAAAACTGGAAAACTGTGAAATTTCCTTCAAGGAAAACTGATGGGAGATATTGAACAGTGAACAAGGTCAATCTCTCTTCTGCAAAGATTTTGGATATGTTCCTATAAATATCAGGCTCACTTTGACGTTTTCTTTATACCAAGAAACATAAAAAAGGAAGCAATCAAATATGACTTTTCTTTAGAAGTTTATATATCTTACCAGCTTACTTCCAGTTATATTATAAATTGCAACAGAATATCATAAAAATCAAAATGTTGCTCTAATGTTTTCATACACAATGTGGATTATTTTACATTTATTTCCTTATTGTGGCCAGACAACTTTTTGCAGAGAATTAGATCCACAGCAATTATTACACTTTACAGAGGAAAGAGATCTATTAGGATAATAGGTAGCTAATCGATCCCAATAAATTCCAGAATGCTTTAGGGATTATTCCAGGTAATCCTGTTGAAGATCTGGTAACCCAAAGGAACATTGAAAAAACCCAGACAGTTAATATAATCTCATATAAACATTTCCCTTCTCATGATTGAGAGCAAATTAGGAGCTGACAAAACACAGGTGGAAGAAAATCTGTCTTGAATCTGACTGAAGATAAATAACAGCAGTGAAGGAGTAAAAAAAAATGTTATCCTGCACAATTCCGCCCTCACTCAAAGCAGTTTTTGAAAAAAATGTTTACAAGGTTTCCAGGACCTGGCTCACTAGAAAATCATTTGGAATTTTTAGTAGCTTTCTGTGACATGATTGCAAGGGACTTTGAAGACAACATAGATCCCATTCATCATGCCTTAGGCACTGCAGGTTTATAAATTCCAGATGTAAGGTGTTGAGGTTACTAAGTTTCCAGATTCATTGTCTTTCAATTGTTAAGGTTTAAAGTATTCAGGCAAATACCTATTTGATTCTTCATGCTCATAGCTTGTAGGAAGAGGATATTTTTAACCAAAAACAACAACAGTTCTTTCTCTTAGAAAATGAACAAATGTTTAAACTATTACCTAAAAATGTTGCCCTCACGGTTTACTCCCAAATTAGACAGGATATATGATTTGATCCCAAAATGTGAACTGGACTGAGACCTGTGTTAAATTTTTAGTTTTGTTGGCAGATTAGCAAGAGGTATGTTTTATTAAGGAAAAAGATGAAACAGAAGTCTTGAAGCTGGCTACACTACAGAAGCTGAAAAACTGAACGAAGCGCCCTCAAAAGTATTTATTGGCATATTCAACTTTCTGGTCTTTGGAAACTCCAATTCTCAACATACCTCACACAGGGCAACTGAAAAGAACTCTGATAGGTAGATATGTCAATGAAAATTCTCAGTCATCCAGATAGAGTTGTGTGGAAGCTGAGTCATGGTAACTGGACTTTTTTTTCCTTTTTTTCTTTTTTAAAGTTTCACTGTTTATCCAAGTAGTTTCTTCAGTCTGAGCAAGCTGGTTAAGCGGACCTCATAGTGCTGTTGCTCCTAAATCCTTTTGTTCGGTGGGTCATTAAGAATGATCTCCATGTGAACTGGTCTTGATCTTCCTGGATACTGGTGCAAAAGTAGCATAAAATTGGGGGACAGGTTGTATCAGAGATCTTACCTCTATTGAACATAAATTGATTACTTCACTTCTCTTTCAAACCATGTTCCTTGTTCCAAATGTGAAAATTATGATCCTCAAAAGAGTATCCTTTTTCTTTTCAGTGAAGGTGTACTGCTGATTCTGTCCTGTGGTATTGCTTCTTCTGTGCTGGGCCATCTTCTTGTTTAAAGGCTGCCTGGTTTCTCCAACGTAGAATTCTGAACACTTCTCACTGCATTGGACTGCATACACTACATTATTCTTATATTTTTGTGTATGATCTTTAGGGTGGATGAACCTCTGTCTTAGTGTGTTGGTGGTTTTGAAGAACATAGGTATGTGGTGTTTTCCAGATATTCATTTTATCTTCTCTGATACACTGGCCATGAAAGGAATGATCAAGTTCTTCCATTGATTCTAAGTCTCAGCTTTGTTGGCTATTCTGTCATGGTTCACTTGCTATGCAGTTCTGTTGCAATCCGACAACAGTAATGGGAGGGGGGAGGGAATGCATTGGAATGTAAGGGAAGCTTGGGAGGAAATTTGGAATGCAAGTGTCCTGACTGGGAACTTGAGACACACCAATACCCAAGATTGCTGGCTGAGAAGTCTGACCCAGACAAACCATTCCCAACACAAAGCAAGTGCAAATGATTGGTAGACAATGGATAATGGGGAGTCTGGGGGGGGGGGGGGAAGGGAAAGTTTTCCTATGCTGTTTGCATGCAAAATAATTAGAACAGCCTCTTTTTTTACTTCTGTGCCCATATGGAATCCTCAGTAAATGTATATTCTTGTTAAAAAACTGTCCCAGGAGTTTCTTTTGCTGTCTAACTCAGTGGGATGGTCGACACATTCTTTTTTTGGATCCAGATAATGTTTAATAAAGGCCAGATTGAGATATCTACAGGCTTTAAGAGCTGTCCTAAGGTGATGTCAGAATCCATTTATATCATATTCATAACTGTATGTTTAAAACATTGTTCCTGGATTCTGCCATCTCCCGAGGAGGAGGGAACGAATGTGTATTGAGCCTGTATTAGGCATTTCAAAGGAAAAGAGAAGCCTTTTGAACTAGGGGAACAAAAGGGAGGGTTAGGTTAGGTAGCATCTGGCTTGCGTCAAGGAAGAGAGCAATAAACATAAAAGGTCCTAAGTTCCTTTTTCCCACGAGAGGGATGATACAAGGTAAATGATGGGGGACTGACCAAATGGGGTTAAGGGGGGGTTGAACCGGGAACTCTTTATAAGGTTTTAGTTTGTAGAACAATATTAAGTCCTGTCTTGTATTCCTACAACCAAGCATGTCATAGTAAAGATTCCTTTTGGACTAGATTTGGCTCCAAGAGTTTTGTCTTCTTAAGACGTGGTTTGGGGTGGGTCCTGACAGGTGACTGTTTTATTTCTTTTGGGAGGTGGGGATATTTTTTTTTGCCTCTGATGTAGTCTCTAATAATTGCTAGTTTGTGTTGAAATGGATGGTGGGAGTCAAAAGAGTAGATATTGGTCTCTCTGTGTGGGTCTCTGTGGTGTCTATTTCCCGTAAATCTATATTTCTAGGTTTTCACAGGTCCCAATCAAAATGTCACAGTCTTGAAACGCCAGCTTGTTCTTCATGGTGTCTTTCTGATGAACTTGATGTTTGAGTTAGTTTATTTATATGGTCTGTGAAGGCCTGTACTTCTTGGACCTTGATTTTAACCCAGGTGTCATTTACATACATGAATCAGAGGTGATGCCATCTCCTGGAAGGAAATGAGTGCTTTCTTTTCTACTTCTTTTGTTACAGGTTGACAACAATGGGTGATACTGGGGGAATCCATGGCACAGTCATATTTCTATTGGTAGAAGGCACATCTATAGGTAATATAAGTCGTGTTCAATCATACTGTAAGTCCAGACAGCAGATATGATCTTGATTGAGGCTTCAAAGCTTTTAGGATTTTAGTGGTGGGATGATGGTGAAGAGGGAAGTGATATCAAAGGATACCATGGTTTCATCTGTAACCAGTTTCAGACCCTGATTTTTGAAGTAAATTCTTCAGAGTTCTAAATGTGGTGTTCAATGTGCCCAACCAGGGGTCCTAGTATGGTGGCAAGGTGTTTAGCAATATTATATGTCAGTGAATTAATGCTTGCGAGAGGTGTCCCTTCCTAAGAAGCAAGGAATAGCTTCTCTGGGATACAGACGGTATCCTGTAAGCATCCAACAGGTAACAGGTTGCCCTGTTGATAAAAGCCTCTTGTTCCAAAAGCTACAAGATGTCTTTCAGCTGTAGTTGTTACAGGTGGGCTCTCTTTTCAATTTTTCATATACGTGATGTTCATCCAAGAGTGAGGTAATTTTGTTGTGGTAGTCTGCAGTTCAGGACAACTGTGCAGGATGATGATGTTTTCATCTTTGCTGAGGACCCTCCTCTCCTGGACTGTTAGGTAAAGTTTAATGTAGTCAGTTATAAAACTCATTGGATGTGTGGTCAGGTCAGTTTAATAGTCCTCATCTGCCCCACCTCACAGCTCACCTTTCTTCATACGCTGAAGTGAAGTTAGAGCACTATATTTTGTCTATCATAACTTAAGTTGAATAAAATCCACTGAATTTGCAAAAAGTTACTAAGTGCTTTGAAACTACCTGTACTAGCTCAGTAATTTTGAAGTAATCACTACTTTAATCTTTTTTTTTTTTTTATTGAAAAGTTTTTCAGTACATTTTAATTATTACATCCCATCCCCCAACCCTTCCCAACCCTATCCCACCCTCTCACCCTCCCCTTCCCCCCTCCCCCCCCGGACTTCCCAGAGCTAGATACAAGGTATAAAAATAAAGTAACCAATCATAAACTCCCATATACTAACAACAATAAACTATTAAATCTCTCGCACTTTAGCTCTTATAAATTGACTACAAGCAATATACTTATTCAAATGCTAGATGAAACTTTTTAGTCCCGTATTTATTCTGGATGTAATCAATCCATTTCTTCCACTCCACAATATATCGTTGTTGTGAATGGTCTTTCAAATATGCTGAAATCTTCGCCATTTCCGCCAGGTTGGAAACTTTTAAAGTCCATTCCTCTATGGTCGGTAGTTCTTCCTTCTTCCAGTATTGCCCTATTAAAAGTCTCGCTGCCGTAATTAAGTTCAACATCAAATTAATGTCCAGCACAGTAGTATCAGTAATAATGCCCAGTAAGAACAACTGCGGACAAAACTTTATCCTTTTCTTGAATATCTTCTGCATATTCCACCAAATTTTAATCCAAAATGCTTTGATCTTTTTACAAGTCCACCATATATGAAAGTACGTTGCATCTTCACCGCCACATCTCCAACATTTAGGCTGATAATTCGGATACATATTTGCTAACTTTCTAGGATCTAAATGCCACCTATAAAACATTTTATAAAAGTTCTCTCTTAAATTTTGAGCTTGCGTAAATTTCACATTTCTCACCCAAATCTTTTCCCAAGTGTCCATTGTGATAACTTCCTGAATATTCTGTGCCCATTTTATCATACAGTCCTTAACAATTTCTGTTTCTGAATCAATCTCTATCAATGCAAGATATATCCGTTTAATATGCGCTGGTCCCTGATTTCTAATTTGCTTTACCAAATTTTCATCATTCATTAAAAAACCAATCTTCTGGTCCTCTTTCCACCTGGCTTGTAATTGTCCATATTGAAACCAAGTTTGTACAATCTTTTTTTCTCGTAGAAGATTATATGACTTCAAACACCACACATTCCTTTCCAAACTCAAAATTTCCTTATATGTAGTCACATCATGTTTAAATCCAATATTTATATTCTCTATTGCGTGTTTGGGTATTGCCCATAACGGTATCTTATAATTTAACTTTTGTCTGTGCTTTTTCCAAACTCGCAACAAAGCATACCTCAAAATATGCATTTTAAACACATTGTCTACCTTTTTGTCATACAATAAGTATGCATGCCAACCAAATAACAAATCATGCCCTTCGAGGTTTAATAATCTCCCCTGTGTCAAATTAATCCAATCACTTATAGCTGATAATGCAGCAGCTTCATAATATAATTTAAAATTGGGCATTCTGAGACCACCTCTTTCACGCGTATCCTGCATAATTTTAAATTTGACCCGTGGCCTTTTCCCTGCCCAGACAAATTTATTAATACCCTTCTGCCATTCCTCCAAATTTGAATCCTTTTTGAGAATGGGTATCAAATAACAAAAATGTTTTGTTTCAAATAACAAAAATAAAAATTTTGGCAGAACATTCATTTTTACTGCTGCAATTCTTCCCAATAATGACAATTGTAATTTTTTCCAACTGTCCAATTCTTTTTGCACTTTATTCCATAACTTTTCATAATTATTTTTATATAATTTGACATTTGAGGGTGTTAAATATACCCCCAAATATTTAACCCTTTCAACAATTTCAAATCCAGTTAAGCTTTCTAAAGCTACCTTTTGTAATGCTGTCATATTTTTAGATAAGATTTTAGTTTTTTGTATGTTAATCTTAAATCCAGAAACTTTCCCATATTGCGATATTAACTCCATCAATTCTATAACAGAATTTTCTGGATGTGTCAACGTAATAACCAGATCATCCGCAAACGCCCTCAATTTATAATCCTGATCTCTTATTCGAATTCCCTTAATTGTTTCCAAATTCCGTATTTTAATCAGTAATATCTCCAACGTTAAAACAAATAATAAAGGTGATAACGGGCAACCCTGCCTCGTGCCCTTTTCAGTATTACACATTTCAGTCAAACTATTATTAACAATTATTCGAGCTGTTTGCTTCTGATATATTGCCCTAATTGGTTGTAAAAATTCATCCCCAAAATTCATTTTATCTAATACTTTTAGCAAAAATTTCCAATCCAATTGATCAAAGGCTTTTTCAGCATCCAAAAAAATCAATGCTGCAGAGATCTGGTTATTCCTTTCCAAAAATTCCAACAAATCAACTATATGTCTCACATTATTTTTCATTTGTCTACCACTTATAAACCCAGTTTGATCACCATGAATTACCTGTTGCAATACCCTCATCAATCTACTAGCTAAAACCTTAGCAAATATCTTGTAGTCCGTATTCAAAAGTGATATTGGCCTATAATTTCTTGCTTGAGTAACGTCCTGATCTTCTTTCGGAATTAAAGAAATAAAAGCAGTTTTCCAAGACGGAGGCACTCCTCCCCCGTTTTGAATTGTCTGAAACAGTTCCTTTAATGGCTTTATCATCTCAAACTGTAGATTTTTATAATACGCAGCGGTCAAACCGTCGGTGCCTGGTGCTTTACCTACTTTTAACTGTTTGATTGCCAAATATATTTCTTCTTCTGTTATCAACTGATTCATTTCTTCTTTTTGCTCTTGCGTAAGAACCGGGATGCTAAAGTCTTTTAAATATAAATCAATGTCCATTTCATTAATCTTGTCACTAGCATATAATTTAGAAAAAAAATCAACAAAGGTTTCCTTAATAAGATTCTGTTGATACACAATCTTTCCCTTATGTTCTATTTTGTCTATATTAGAAACCCTTTGCTTCTTTCTTAGCATATAAGCTAACCATCTACCTGGTTTATTGGCATTGCAAAAAGTATTATGCCTTGCAAACCGTAGATTAGTTGCCACCTGGTCAGCCATTAACTTATCAAATTGTCCTCTTAATAACTTAATAGTCTCTTTAGTCTTCACATCCGATGGGTTCAAAATTAAAGCCTTTTCTTTTTCCTTAATCTCTGTCTCTAATTCTTTCCTCCTAAATTCCAAATTACGTCTATATTTATTGTTAAGATATATCAACACACCTCTCATGTACGCCTTACTAGCATCCCATACCATTTCCATAGAAGTACCCTTATGCATATTTGTTTCAAAAAAAATCTTCATCTGTTTTTTACACTCTTCCACATTTTTCTGATTTCTGAACAAGTTCTCATTTAAACGCCAGGAACGTCGTTCTCTAGTGTCTTTTCCAATCTCTAACCAAACTGGGCTGTGATCAGACATAGTCTTTGAACAAATCTTTATCCTCTTAGTTCTAAAAAAAAGATCATTAGACAATAATATAAAATCAATCCTGGAAAAAGATTGATGTCTATCAGAAAAA
>JAKJMR010000517.1:2254502-2268799 GCA_024449315.1 Daboia siamensis | reverse complement strand
ATATATATATATATATATATATATATATATATATATATATATATATAAAATATAAAATTCTGTATATTTTATTTATACATTAAATTTGGATACCACTATCTCACTATACAAGTGATTCTGAAAGTTTTAGAGATGCAAACCATATAAAAGACATATAATTAAAAACAAAGAAAAACAGGATAAAGAATAAAATAAGAACAAACTTAAAGGACAAGTTAAAAAGGCAAAGGAGTGCCCTCAAGTCAGAAGTCAATTCCAGCCTTGTGCACCACTCTTAGCAACTGAAATAAAGAAATTTGAATATAAATTTAGTTTGCAGATGTTTTAAATGTCTTCTGATAAAATTGTTTGTAAATTACTAAGCACTCGATATGTTGGGAGTGAGTAACTTTACAAACGGAATGAATAAAATAAAGTATGTTCTAACTTAGGATAGCTGATTTGGTGTAATGGGTAAGGCTAGAAACCTGAAGGCTGTGAGTTCTAGTCTCCCTTTAGGCTCAAAGTCAGCTGGGCCTCTCCCAGGCTTAGAAAGGAGGCAATGGCAAACCACTTCCGAAATATAAGTATTACATATTGTAGAAATGTGTATTCCATCATCAAGCCTCAAATCTGGCAAGCCCCCTACTGTAACCCTGTTCTGAATGTTTTCTCTAGTTTTCCAGTTTCCAAGGTAATTTCTAATTTCACCTCTTCCCTTACCTTAGGGTTTACTTGCCAATATGCTACACACACACGACTATAAACCACATTTTGCATTTTGCATACTGTGTTTTGCCTGTTGCACATTGCATTTTGCATACTGATAATATTATCAGTAAATATTATACTAATAAATATGGCTTTTATTTTGCAAATAACAGATGTGTGTTTGCTTTATAATAACCTTCTCCATCTTGATGGTGTCCAGAAATGTTGGAACTACTATTTCAAAATTTCCAAGCCAACATGGTTAGTAGGGCATAAAGTTGGAAAAAGCTGTTATTCAGGAATACTGTTCTCACTACTCTTGCCAGTAACTATCCCTTAATCTGAAGACTGTGGCTTGTCCCATTTTCAGAATTAATTTCTTGACCTCTATCACAAGTGCTATCTTGCCAAATTTGAAACTGCTCAATCTATAAAACTGGAATTACTACAGTATAAAAATTTCTCCCATCTGTGGTTTGCTTTGGAGGCAGAGTTCTGGTTCCAACTTTAAAAGGAAAGAGATTACAAAGTTTAGATTTCAGACTTAAATAATGAGGTAAATTGGGCTATGTATGGTTTCAAAGTTCAACTTTATCATGGAAATACAATAAAGGATTTCTGTCCCAGACTATATATACTAAATCCATTCATTGAATCCTGCATCACGTAAGAAGATTTTGAATATTCTAAGGTGCAGAAATAGGCAGTTTTATCAAGCCTCTGATCTTCAAACCAAGTGCTAATGCTAGAACTGGCTGAAAACCAAAATACCCACAGTCAAATTAAGTGTTCCTATCTGATGTGATAAATAGAAAATACATAACTGTAAAATATGGTTTATGTAAAACCATTCATAGACATCTGGCCATGACAGCTGGTTTAGTACTTGATATAAGAAAGCAAGTGAAATAGCCGAGTTGTAGGGAATTTTCTCTCTGTTTTTGGATATATACTGAAAAAACTTGCATCAATCCTTTTTTTTTCTTGTGGTTGTAAAAGATGCTAATTTATTGAAGAAGGGGAAAAAGGAACCAACTTAAATATAGACCATATGGAATTGTACTGCCTGGTTTTACCTCTCCTTTAATATGAAACTAATTCAGAAGCTAAGTATCAACAAAGTTTATTAAGCCAACTATTAGAGTTTGTCACAGAAATACATAATTATCTTTCTCTTAACACTTTCTATATACTAAATTATTAATGTGAGTTTCTAGAGTGTTAAAATATAATAAAGCATTGTCATCTTTGACCCATGTGATTTGCAGAACCTGATTCACCATAGTAATAATATCTAACAAATATGAAATTATGATTAGATCTACATACAAAAATATAAAGAAAAGGTCTTTTAAATGTATTACATCTCCTATGCAGACTTTCTTCTAAAAATATATTTAACAGGATTCGGTAAATGTCCCAAATATTTTTTCTAAACAATTTAAGCTTTTACATGGTAAGAAACATATCTAGAATTTCTTCAAAGCTGAAGTTTCTTTTATATGGGATATTCTAATTTTCTGTTTTAAATTTCTTACATATTATCCACATTTATTTTTTAATTTAAGAAAAAATATATACTTTAGTTTAATCTTAGCAAAGGCCCATTCCAATGCAATTTATCTTCAGAATTTTTGACTTTGTGAGAACATCAATGTTTTTAACTATAAATATATTTAGCAACTTTAGGTGAATTAGAGTCATTTGCTGAGATGGGTGGCTATGGAAATTATATAAACAAATAAATAAGATTCTGTGATTCTATATCCTTTTCATTGTTTGGCTGTGAGGACTGTTTGGTGAGCCACTCAGATAGATAGATTTGGAAACAACTTAACTCTTCATTAACCTTCAAACCTGTTGCAATTCACATTGCAGTGTATGCCGCTCAGCATACACAATGAACAGCACAGCAGGGGGCTGATGAGCAGCACAGCAGGAGGCTGGACAGCTCCGAGCTATAACCATTTACGCGGGAAAGGTCTGAATGGCTCAAGCTGTTGACAGCCCCAGGAATGGTCAGCCCTGGCGGGAAGCCAGGGTTTAAACCTATTGGCCACCTGCACTGGCGGGAAGCCCAGGTTTGAAATGATTGGATGTGATTCACCTGAGCAGGTATAAATAGATGCCAGGTATTCCCTGTACCCCAGTTCGTTCTGTTCCTGAATAAACGCATCGTTACCCAGCTCTGTGTCCGTCTCTCTGTGAAGCACACGACTTTTTATTAATTAATTATTATTAATATTTTTTATTATTATTATTTTACCTCAAGCAGATATCTGAAGAAATTCAACAAGAACAGTATCAAGAGATTGTGAAACCTGATAAATTACTTCAAACTGTTGATCTGTGCTTGGTATACGTGGTACCTCAGTACTTGACTGCTTTGAAACGTTGAATTTGGTACTTGATGCATTATGATGGCAAAATTTTGTCCCACTACTCTAACACAAGCTATAACTGGTCAGTTGCCTCATGATTTGCTGCCCTTTCCCTATTTTGTGTATTTTTGCATGTTTTTTTTTCATTAGTACAAGTAAAGTGACATTTTTATTTTATTTAATATAAATATTTATTAATTTTTAGGTTTATTTCTCACATAATGATATACAACCCTATCTTTTTACATATTGTCTTAAATATGTACATTGTATTTGGTTGGGAATACAGTAAATTTATTTCCATTATTTCTTATGGGAAAAATTGGTTTGGTAATTGATTTTTGGTACTTGTTGCGTCTCCCAGAGCCAATTAACAATGAGTATTGAGGTACCATTATATGTTGCATCCAAACAGAAATATATAAATGGGTTATTTATAAAGGATAGTTGCTTACTGTTTAACAAAAACAATAATTCTTATAAAGGATAGTTGCTTACTGTTCAAAAAAACAATAATTAAGTGATCTAATCCCATTTAGCCCCAAATTCTCACCTACTGATACCAGATATATATACATTTGGTTGTGATACCTGAAAAAATATCAAACCTTCAAAAACTAACCAAGTTCAAAATTACTTCCAAGAGATAATTGAAGGAAAGTCTCAGTGTAGAGAATTATATTGCAAATGTTGTTACAGCATTAAGATTCAATTGTTAAAAAAATTTGAAAGCAAAGAACCATAGCAGATAAAAAGGTAGTGACTGTAACTCTGTAACCTGTAACCTTGAAATAAAGAAATAAAATTCAAACACACCATGTCAAGAGCACAGATATACAGTCAAGACTATGGTTTTCTCAATTTATAACAAATGATTGTGAAAGCTAGATTATCAGAAAAGTTGAATGCATAAACATTGATGTCTTTGAACTATGATACTGGAGAATATTGTTGACCATTTTTTGAACTTCAGAAAGAAAAAACAATCCTCCATTTGATGAAGTAAAACCAGACTTTTCTACTGGAAGCAAAAATAATGTGCTAAGGTTTAAATATTTTGGATATATAATATGAAGGCAAGTGGCATTGACAACTTTTAACATTAAAAGTAATTTTTTAAAAAATATCATTATAAGAAGGATGAGGAAACTCTATAATTTATTTATTTATTTATTTATTTGATTTGTATACCGCCCTTCTCCCTAAGGACTCAGGGCGGTTAACATAAATAACAGAATACATAAATACAGATATAATATAGAGAACAAATAAAACCCTAATTTTGCCCAATTATTTACTGATAGATTATCCTGGTGAAACATTGTCCATTCCCTGTCTGACTAAACCACAACAAGTAGTCTATGTTTTGTAATCAGTGGTGGGATTCAGCCGGCTCGCACCACTTTGGCAGAACCTGTAACTAATTTTTTGTAGCCCAGGCCTAGAATGGACCTCCGGAAGCAGCATCCACACAGAGAACCGATTGTTCACATATTTGAATCCCACCACTGTTTGTAACTGTATGTAATACCTGACATTTCTAGAAGTTGTAGCTTAATAGATAAAGAAAGAATCCTGTTAGAGAGGATAGACTAAAACATGCTGAACTTTCAATAAAACAAAAGAGGAATTGATAGAAGGAATAATATATATTCTCTTTTTCATTATACTTTCCCCCAAAATTGAGAACCACTAAAGCAGGGCCCCCCAAACCCTCGGTTGTGGTCCACTACCAGGCCACGGCCTGTTCGAAACTGGATTGTGGGAGAAATGGGCAAGCATGAGTGCATAAAGCTTCACTTATTTGAGCAGTGGGCAAGCACGTGTGTGCACATGAAATTTCACTTGTGCAAGCAGAGAGCCCTTGCACTTTTGCGCGAAGCTCCACTTGCAGAAGTAGAGGGTGCTCACGCTCATGCAGGTGGGGCTTCACAAATGAGCACAAATGGCCTTGGCTCAAGCGCCTTCCACCCACACATGAAGCTCTCATTCGCATGAGTGGAAGGTGCGTATGTGCACCACTCACACAAATGGAGCTGTATAAGGGCATGTGTGCCTGTCACTCACATGACCCCCTGTGCTGCCAAACTGGAAAGGTCGGGGTCCACTGTGCTAGAGAGTCATCAAAATACGCTTTTTCATATGGTGCTCAGCAACCATCTTTTACACATTTACTGAAAGGCATATTCATTGTATTCAGTGAAACTAATTTTATAGACAAAACTATTTAAGTCACACAGTTCTTTTATGAGTTCTCTGCTGTTTATTTATTTATTTGATTTATATGGCCATTCATCTCATCATAACAACACTAAGTGGTTAATAATAATGTACAACCAAAATATAATGCCAGCAACAATAAACAATAATATTTTCAGCCCCACATAGATAATATCTATACCTAAATGGTTGCCATAGACTAGGGCTTTTCAACCTTTTCACCCATTGTACCACTTTTAGGATAAGGCAATGTCTGAGTACCACCAGTCGCCCCACAAGGTGTCAAAAACTTGACCAAAAAAAGAGGAAAAAAATGATAAAATACAGGTAGTCCTTGACTTACAACAATTCGCTTAATGACTGTTTGAAGTTACGACGGCATTGAAAAAGTGATTTATGACCATTTATGACTGTTGCAGCATCCCCAGGGCCATGTGATTTACATTCAGATGCTTGGCAACTGATTCATACTTATGATGGTCACAGGGTCATGTGATCACCTTTTGCAACTTTTGACAAGCGAAGTCAATGGGCAGGGGGAAATCATCACTCAAGTGTGCAGGGTACCTATGTGTGTGTGGGAATCCATGGGTCTCTGGTGGAGGGGGTGGGACTGGGGTGGGTGCCCTCCTTCTTCTCTCTCCCCCATTGTCCCTTCCTTCCTTCCTTCTTTCCTTCCTTTCTTTGTCCTCCTTTGTCTCTTCCTCCTTCCCTCCCTCTCTTCCATTGTTCAGCACTACACCGCCCAAACCCCTGAAAAAAATCACGTACTCTGCCTCTGGCTGCAGCTTCTCCTCCAATTGGTCCTGCTTTCCCTGCTCAGACCAAACGGGAGATCCGCTCCAGGTTTTCGAGCCAGCCCAACTGCCTGCCTGGTTCCTGAATCAGATGCATCCTTAAGGCTAAGGGGCTGCTCCAGCTGCTGTGTTTCCTGCCTGCCTTTCAAGTCAGAATAGACTGCAGCTGTTTTTCAACTTTGGAAGGAAAGACGCCAAAACCCCAGCCTGGAAAAAATCACGGACTCTGCCTCCAGCTGCAGCTTCTCCTCCAATTGGTCCCACTTTCCCTGCACAGAACAAAAGGGAGATCCACTCCAGGTTTTTGAGCCCGCCTGCCCGCCCACCCACCCACCCGGTTCCCGAATCAACTGCCTGCCCGGTTCCTGAATCAGATGCATCCTTAGAGCTAAGGGGCTGCTCTGGCTGCTGTGTTCCCTGCCTGCCTTTCAAGTCGGAATAGACTGCAGCTGCTCTTCAACTTTGGAAGGAATGATGCTGGAGATACCTCTGGGAGACACTGGAGAGGCGGCTGAGCCAACTCAAGGTCCCTCTTGCTGGGCACAGTGCCGACTGTCTCCCCTGCCTGCTCTCTCTGGCCAGGAATCCTCCTGACTGGCTGCCGGGAATACACAAGGCAGAGGCACTGCTCGCAGCCAGAGGGCGATCGCACACACAAGCAGGACAGCCACACATGGCAGAGGCAATGCTCGGGCCGGAGCAGAGGCTGGGCAGATTGAAGGCATTGATGGTGGTGCTGGCATGGAGGGCGCTCATGTGTGCGATCACCCTCTGGCCCCGAGCAGCACCTCTGCTGTGAGCATCTGTCCCGCTCACGTGTGTGTTCGCCCTCAGTGCCAGTGCTACTCCCAGTGCCTGTAATCTGCCCAGCCTCCCCTCCCTTTCCTTCCTTCCTTCACTCTTTGTCCCTTCCTTCCTTCCTTCCTTCCTTCCTTCCTTCCTTCCTTCCTTCCTTCCCATTGTCCCTACCTTTTTTTTCTTCCTTTCTTCCTTCCTTCCCTCCCTCTTTTGTGAGAGACCAAGTGGGAACGAAGCAGCCCTGAGGTCTGCACTGCTGCAAGCACTGGTGTCACCTGGGCTCCTGCCCAGCTCACTTGCTTGCAGGGAAGGCCTCCGTTACCAGAAAGAGGCTCAAGAGGAAAAGGGGCAGCTGGGGATGCCGTGAACTATCTTGTGCTCAACTGCTCACTTACAGGAGCTGTGTGCCAGGATCGAAAGAACCACAACCCGTAACGGGAGGCAGCAGCCATGATGAGGCCACTCAGAAGCATTTTTGTCACTCCCACCATAACCGCCCCTCCTGTCTCTCTCACCTGTCCCCATTGCAAAATAACTCTCCCCTCCACAGGGGCTCCCGCAGCTTATCAGAGAGCAAGAGCCATGATGGCATGCACTCCTGCTCAGCGCAAGAGTTTAATGGCATCCCCCAATTACAAGCCACTTCTGGACTTCAAGTACCAGAATTCCTCAGTCAGACACGCTGGCCTGGGGATCGGTTTGGAGGCACAGAGGGGAGGAGAGCACCGAGGGCAAGCACTGGGAGCCAAAGTTGAAGGCTAAAAAGCCTTCAGCTGTAACTGATCACATGTGTTTGTGTGTGTGTGAGCAGGGATCAATGCTGCTTTACAGGTGATAAGTGCTTTTGCTGGGTTCAGCAGATGCGCCGGGATCAGTGCTGCTTTCCAGGTGATTTGTGTTTATTCAGGGCTCAGCAGAAGCACCAGGATCAGCACCTAGCTCCAGCCCTGGCAGCCCCGAAGAAGTGCCAATCAGCTGTAAAGCGGTGCTGATCCCGGTACTTGAGCCCTGGCAGCCCCAGTGCCAGGCCGCCACTTCCCTCCCAGCCTCCTCATTGGCTGGGGCTGCTGCCAGGAAGCCGTCAAACTGCTGGGAGCTGTCTGTGGACTGCAGCTTGTCGGTGGGAGTCGGGGCTGACCGTATGCGCCGATCAGCTAGCGACTCTGTATGGTTTCCCCTTGGGAGGGCAGGACCTTGCTCTGTGCCTGTGCTCTTTGTGCAGCCTAGGGTTCCTGCAGGCTGTCACCAAGCAGCATTTTTTCTGCAACCAAGTGAGCCAGGATGGAGCGAAGCAGGGGCGGGAGGAAGGTGATGCCACGTACCACCAGTGGTATGCGTACCACCGGTTGAAAAGCCCTGCCATAGACAATACTTAAAAAATAAAAGCACAACAATTCATGGGCTCAAACTAGCTTCCTGATTCCCATACCTGGCAACACAACCATATACAGTATTTTAGGCTTTCTGAAAAGCTGGCAAGATGAGGGCCAATAAAATCTTGCAAGTATGGTGTTTCACAAAGCAAGGCACTGCAACAGTAAATGTAACACTCTTTTGCATGCCTTTTCTGATGGATCTTGTGGGTTAGGTACAAATAATTAGAGACAGGTGGTCTCACAAATAAAAGGGCCAATGTCATGAAGGTTTTTATAGATGGCTACCAAGACTTTAGGTTGCACCTGGAACATCGCTGGGAGCCAGGATTTTCTGCATACCAGCTGTGCAAATATATAACACACTATCTTATTATACATAAGGAATAATTATTTGCAGTTCTGCTCATGGAACAATTAAAAACAGTTCAGACTAATTCCATGGAAGTTTACTGTACATGTTACTATCAGGAATGTTCCTGAGCTGACAAAGACTTTTCCTGAAATTAAAGTTTCTGTAGGCAACAATGCTATCTATAGAAGCTATTGAAGCTTCATTTGTTTTTCTTCTTCTCTGGATATGGAAGAATTTAAGTATTGTGGCTAGGCATGTAAGATCTCATTCAACCTGGCTGTAGCTAGTTACCACTTCAGAAAACCTTCCCAACTGAATAAAATTTTCCAACATTTCAAGACTAAAGTCAGTGCAAATATGTAATATGACTATTATTTTCACATCAGTGATATTACAGCTATTTTGGTGGTAGTGGGGGGTTCTCATGCTGTTGTACTCATTTGTCTGTAATCAACAGGAAAAAGAATAGCAAAAACTAAGATGTGAGCCAAAACTAATTCCAGTAGTACTTTTTTCCTCCCATCAAACGGTTTGTTGGGACTTATACTCCAGAGCATCTGGAAGGCACCTATCTTTGGAAATCCAATCTCGAGGGAAGTTGGAAAATCCTGAAGAATTACTTTTGCAATATGCCATAGTAAACATTGCCCAGGCATTGTGAAAACAGAAAAAGTAAAATGATTTAACAAGAACGTTAATAGTTCTAGGTTGGACTAAAGTTTTTGCTTAAAAGAAGCTACAAATTAATGGTATAACTGCAGTTATTTTTACAGCACAGACAGTAATATCCAGTTGTTAATTTTAATCTGCAATATATTATAATTAAAATGAATAAACAATCAAAATGGTAATGAAAAATATTTTTTAAAGCATGTGCATTATAAAAAAGATACATAAATAGCAGCAAAAAAAAAAAAAAAAACCCAACCTGAGAAACTGTATGCTACTCCCAGGCTATCTGTCCTTGTTTATAAATCTTTAGCATCCATTAATCAGAATAAAATATATGCAAATACAAAAAATATGAAAAAGTGGTAATAGTTGTATCTCTTTCTATAACCCCATTTAAGTGAACCATATGTTTTGATTTTCCTTTAAATTAATCCAAGTATATTTCAAAACATAAAGCAAAAAGATTATAAAATATCAAACCATGACTTCAACTTTAGTTTCAAATTAGATTGGTATCAAATAATACCCATGGCATAACATGACTATATTAAAGCACACTAGAATTTATATTTATATTTAATTCTAGAGTGTTTATCTGCATGTAAAATATAAAAAGTACCAATGACCTTCTGATGTGAAAATTAGAGTTAGCTGCTATATCAAAGACATGTGATCAGATCAGTTTTTTGCTCAGGCAGGAAACCCTACACTGCTTCAGACAAATGGTTGTCTTCTTAAAAACCTCCAGTGTTGGAGCAGTCACATCTTCTGGAGGCAAGTCATTTCACTGATTGTTCTATCAGGAAATTTCTCCTCAGTTCTAGGTTGGTTCTTTCCTTGATTGGTTTCCACCCATTGCTTCTTGTCCTGCCTACTGGAGAATAGGTTGCCCCCCCCCCTTTTTTTGTGGTGGACCTTCAAATATTGGAACACTGCTATCATGTCATCCCTAGTCCTTCTTTTTATTAAACTAGGCAAACCCAATTCCTGCAACCGTTCTGCATATGTTTTAGCCTATGACCTGTGGACTTCAAATTATGGCTGTCTTAGGAATTCTAAGAGTTGAAGTGCACAGGTTGTAAAGGGGTCATTGTTGGCCACCTCAGTCTAAAGTGTTAAACCCTTCATTATATATGTTATATATACTCTGTTTTGAAGTTGTGAAAGTTTTCCACTTTCAAATAGTGCAACAGTAAAATTCAGCAACAAAGCTTTAAAATTTTCAGAGGCAAATTCCCCTTCTCTTGAAAAATTAGCCACAACAAATCTTTTAAATCTGTACTATAATGTTTCAAACCAAACAAATATTTTTCATAGAAAACTCAATTCCTTCAAAATATGTTGAAAAATCAAGTCCCATTACCAGAGATATTACCACATTATATCAGATTTGCAGTAGTCAGATGCCAAAAATCATTGTCATTATCATGTTATTTCTGTCCAGTGTTGCCATTCATGCATATACATTCTCTTCATTCCATGCAAGATATATGTCAACATATATTGTTGAGAACATCATGAAGCTCTTCATCTGCACTGATCTGAGTTTCATATGCAAGAATTAATTCACGGATTTGACATGTTAAGCATCTAAGCAGAAATTTCTTACTAGTTTCAATTTTTACTATATTATCTAATATGTATAATTCTGTAGAAATACTAGGAATGTAAGACAAAGTCACATCTGAAACTAGTTTTAGTCTCTGATGTGGTTCTATTGACTTTCCTTTTATGTGTGTGGAACATACTGTTGGATTACTGTATGTTAGGAGTGAAATGACTTTTTCCCCTTCTTTGCTGAGCCCTTCCCAGTGAACAAAAACAATGGCTCATCATTATTCGAAATAGCTTGTTTAGAGTAGGCCTCATTCTATACCAAAGTGTTTTTTCTTCTTTTCAAATGCTTTCCCTTCTGCTTTCAATACAGCAAATCATTTGTCTTAAATCCTCTGCCATGAATCCCCACAATGTCCTGTGTGCAAAAAACATTAACCTTGTGACACTCCAAGATGCCTAAGCAGCTGAGACTTTGCATCCTTTATCCTTTATCCTTTATCTCCCATTTGGCCCATGTCAGATTGAGAGATATGGGAATGTCTGAAGCAGCGTATAAAATTGCTTCACTTTTTTCTGCTGTTTGGTGGGTTTGATGAAATTACTTTATGGAACATTCAGAAAGAAGAGCCATTGTGTTGCTGATGGGCTGGTCTTGTACTATTAGCTCTTTGAGGGGGTAAATATAGACTTCAACTTTCTTCTTGCAATGCAAATACCCATATATAAGTAAATAAATCACAGGCAATAAAGAGTGAGTGAAACCAAGTGAAATAATCATAGTATTGTTGAAAACACTTCCTCTCTCTCTGTGTGTATGTGTGTGTATATACATATACATATATCTATACACACACATACATAGATTCATATGTATATATAATGTAAGTACATATATTCAGTTTTTTAAAAAATCCCACCTTTATAGTTCTCCTCTCTCCTCCAATCTTCCCCACCATGAAGAGATGGACAGCCCTGGGCTCAGAAATGATCAACACCTATTAGTTAAAGAAACTAACATCACTACATGAAGGCCTAGCAACACAAATGAACCAGCTGCTAGCAGCAGCTCTCATGCAGACTGGCTAACATAAGGAAGGATCGTGCTAAACATGAAAGGCCCTAACAAGAGTACAGCAAGAATCAATTACTGATCAGTTGTATCCCCACATGTAGAAACTTCTATCAGGCATCATAGCCAACAAACTACAAAATCAAATGGGCTAATATATAAACATGTCTCAGAAAAGGATTGGAAACCATACCAGAGGCTCAAAACATCAGTTTCTCATAAATAGAGCAATTGCCCAAGACTCAAGGTCAATATAGATTAATTTGAGCACAGCCTGAATTAATATAGGAAAATCTATGACAAAATGCCATACACATGGATCTGTGAATGCCTGGAACTATACAGTGGACAGTAAGAACTCAAGAACTCAATGGGATTGTGGAAGTTAACACAGGAAGTCAACTCAATACAGTTCACACAAGTGGCCATCAAGTGTGGCACATATCAAGGTGATGCATGGTGCTTACTGTTGTTTTGCATAGATGGGTGAGGTTTAGTGAGTGTCAAAGCCAGTTGTCCTGGATGAAACCCGGAGCATCCAGAAATATATCAGTAAGATTACACTCAATGATGAGCTGCTGAGAATGCCTGATGTACAGTAGCAGCAGAAGAAATGGGCCAGCTGGGTGGGGCTGTCAGTGCTGCTGCCATGAGGTGAGACCATAGAAAAGACACTCCCCAAAAATAAGAACTGGTGCCTCTTTTGGAGGCAAAAAATAAAACTAAAAAATAAAACTGCGTCTTACTTTTGGGGAAACATGGTATGTGATTGTTTAAAGTAAGGCTTGCCAACCAGTGCTATGCATACCACCTATGATACATTAGTGTCTGCCAGATGGTACGCGACCATCTGTTTTCCAGATGATCAGCTGATTGGCGTTTCAGGGCTGTCAGGGCTCAGCAGATGCACCAGGATCAGCACCACTTTCCAGCTGATCAGCACTTCTTCCGGGATGTTAGGGCTCAGCAGAAGTGCTGGGATCAGCGCCAGGCTGCAGCTGGAGCTCAGCGTTGATCCTGGTGCTTCTGATGAGCCCCGAAGAAGCACCAATCACCTGAAAAGTGGCACTGATCCTGCCATGTCTGCTGATCCCTGAAGAAGCACTTATCACCTGGAAAGCAGCATTGATACCTGCTCACACACATACTAACACATGCAAGGAGCTTCACTGAAGGCGTTTCAGCCTTCAACTATAGCTCCCAGTCCTCCCCCATTTGCAGAGAAAGAGAGAGAGAGAGAGAGAGAGAGAGAGAGAGAGAGAGAGAGAGAGAAAGAGAGAGAGACAGAGAGAGGCACTTGCAGTTCCCTTCTTTCTCTCTTCATGTGGGCTTGTCCCCTCACAGGGGTCCTGATTGGCTATGCACCCAGACACCCTGTCCCCTGGGAGAACTGCAGCCCCGTCCAAGGCACACGTGGCTGGGAAGGCGAGCCAGAGTCCCAGTTACCGGTAAGGCGATTGGCCCACTCCTCTCCCAGATTGACCCGCTCTGCGTGGCTTGGGCATTGGTACTTCCAAAAGTGGCCACTTCAAGGTCTCAAGGGTGGCCCTCAGCTGCTCCCCTCCCCTCCACACCACCAAATCGATCCCTGGGCCAGCATGCCTGACTTAGGAATTCTGGGAGTTGAAGTCCACAAGTCATAAAAGGGCCAAGTTTGAAGACCCCCTGCTATATATCAATTTCGCTGCATGTCAAGAGAGCCTCAACTCTGATTGTTGATTGGTTCGCTGTCACTTTGCTGTCACTTATTTTTGTCAAGCGGCTTGTAATTGGGTGATGCCATTAAACTCTTGTGCTGAGCAGGAGGGTGTGCCACCATGGCTCTTGCTCCTGCCCCTCTCCGGGGCCACCGCAGAGGGGCAGGTTATTTTACAATGGGGGTGGGTGAGAGAGAGAGACAGGAGGGGAGGTTATGGCAGGAGAGACGAAAACGGCTTCCAAGTGGCCTCATCATGGCTGTTGCCTCCTGTTATGAGTTGTAGTTCTTTTGAGCCTAGCGCGCAGCTCTGGTAAGTGGGCAGGTGAGCATGAGATAGTTCAGGGCATCCTCAGCTGCCCCTTTTCCTCTTGAGCCTCTTCTGGTAATGGAGGCTCAGGAGCCTAAGTGGCCTTATTGTTAGGAAACAATGATGAGCTCATGTTGATTTCTTAACCTATCAGAAAATATTTCTTATCATTAGGAGCACATCTTCTTGTGACAGTTTGGGCTATACCAAGTATTAATTTTCCTCAATCTATGTCTGTAAAGTGATTTCAAGGGTGTGATTGCTTTATGATAGAAGTGTTAAAGTTAAGTGGGCATCAGGTTTCTTGGTAAAAATGAAGAAGGAAGGAAGGAAGGAAGGAAGGAAGGAAGGAAGGAAGGAAGGAAGGAAGGAAGGAAGG
>JAKJMR010000517.1:2243037-2254492 GCA_024449315.1 Daboia siamensis | reverse complement strand
AGGAAGGAAGGAAGGAAGGAAGGAAGGAAGGAAGGAAGGAAGGAAGGGACAATGAGAGGGAGGGAGGGAAGAAGGAAGGGAAAAAGGGAGGGAAGGAAGAAAGGAAGGAAGGAAAGGACAATGGGAAAGAGGAAGGGAGGGAAAGAGAGAAAGAGAGAGGGAGAAATAGAGAGAGGGAGAGAAAGAGGGAGAGAGAAAGAGAGGGAGAAAGAGAGAGGAGGAGAGAGAGAAATAGAGGGAGGGAGAGAAAAAGAGAAGGAGAGAGAAAGAAAGAGGAAGAGAGAGATTAAATTATTAACATGGTTGTTAAGTGAATCTGGTTTCTCCACTAACTTTGCTTGTCAGAAGGTTGCAAAAGGCGATCATATGACCGTGGAACAATGTGACCATCATAAATATCAATCGGTTGCCAAGCATCTTAATGTAAATCACATGACCCTGGGGATGCTGCAACGGTCATTAGTGTGAAAAATGGTCATAAGTCGCTTTTTTCAGTGCTGTTGTAACTTCGAACAGTCACTAAGTAAACTGTTGTAAGTCAAGGACTACCTGTACTTTATCACTTTTTCCCTTTTTTTGGTCATTACGTTTTTGACACCTTGCTAGGTGACTGGTGGTACTTGAATGTTGCCATATTCTAAAAGTGGTACAATCGGTGGAAAGGTTGAAAAGCCCTGGTTTTAAAGGATTACTTAGATATTTTCAGCACTTAGTATTTTAGTGAATGCATTTTTAAAAAGATATTCAAATGTGACTCTTTGAAAATGTTTATCTTTTTCAATATATTGGTGGTGATTATTTTCACATTTCAGTTTTTTCTTTATGTTCCTTTATGCACTTCTAATTTTGCTCTTTTTCCTGATATTTTCTTTTTCTAATTCTTTTTTTCTGTTTCTTTATATTTTATTTTTAATTGAAACTTAATAAATTTTTATTAAAAATACGTTTGTTCATTTTTCACATTAAAACATTTTTCTTAACTTTCTCCAAACTCTCTGTCCCTTAATTCACAAGATAATTTAATTTACAGAGAGCTGCTATTTCACTTTCCCATTTACTCCTTTCTCATTTCACCAAGTGAGAAAATGGTACTTTTTCAGAAGAAGTAGAAAGCAACAGAAGGCTTTGGCAATTAATGGGTGTTGTAAGAATCATAAATCACCTTAATGATCCATGCAGGAAAATAATGCCTGAATGGAAGATCATTCCTTTCTAAAGTAAGATTTTTTTTATTATTATGAAGTAAAATATGACTGTAAAAGAAGCAAGGAATGAGAAAGGCACGGTAGGCTGGTCATGATGGACCTTTCTAAGGCAACTGGATTAACTTTGGACCCTTATTTTCTTGTTTGATACTAAATGCCACACACATATGCACACTTGGAGAGAGAGAAAGAGAGAGAGAGAGAGAAAGACCAAAATTTCTAGAATTTTAAGCCAACATCTGTAGGACTTTTGAAGTCTAAAATACATCTAAAGAAGTCAGACTGGATAAAGCTGTATTGAACTGACACCACACTTGTAAAGGATGACTTATTTTCAACATTGTTCTCTCAAAGAATTGCCCTTTCCCTACCTTTTGCCTCTACATCTTTCTCACCTCTGTTTAAGTTAATAATGCTATTGTCAGGTCTATAATTACTGCTGCAACAATGAATACCACATAATTAAAGTGGCAGATATCCAATTTCTACAACCAAGAATTATTCAGATTTCCCTTTAATGGGTTCTTGTTTTAATTCATTGAGAGATAATGATGACATTGTTAAAATAGAAGATTTAACAATAATAATTTTAATCTATTCCTACATTTACAGAACTCCAGCTAACACAGAATATACAAAAAGTAATTTGTAGGACATAGCAGACAATTTTTATTGTTTGGGGGAAGATCACATTGCTGTTCTAAAGAATAGAAAATGTGATGATATGTGTTGTTTTTGAAAGATTTCAATAATGAGAGGCACAAATATACTGTGCATTCAGAAAGTATTCACACTCCCTTCCCTTTTGTCAATTTTGTTATGCTGCAATCTGATTCTACAGTTGTTGGTATTCATTTTTACTCATTAATCTACACTCAGTACTCCATGATGACATAATTGAAAACAGAATTTTAGAAATGTCTGTAAACTTCACTGACCTCTGGGGGGTGTCACGATGTCATCATAGGGGTTCTGCAAAGGCTTGAAGAAATGTTATGAAGTAAATCTTGATTTAAATCTTGAGGGTCCATGACCAAGGTCCATGCCCACAAAAGGAATTTAAAGGGAGTTTGTGGTGAAGAAAAAGTTGAGAACCACTGTAATAAGGGATTTTTTTCAAAGCATTTCCAATAATATTTTACTTTTACTTGTTTTATTCTAGACTGTTTTTTAACTTTTCCTGATTGTTCAATAATATACTATAGCTTTCTAAAAATATGAAAGATACATATGTGTGTATACACATACCCACACACACAGACACAAACACACACGTGGATATATAGAGAAAGAGAAATAGACATACATGAACACATACAAAGGTAATGCCAAAACTTTTGTATGAGAACATCAATATTTTAATTTTGAGGCATTTATTTATAAAACTTGAATACTTTTTCAATATTTACATCCATAAGCAGTGTATATTTATAACAGTAACATAATATAATAATGTTATCAATTATAATAATATGACAATGCAATAAATATAAAAATAAGATATGCCACATACAATAGGTAGTACTGCAACTTTTGCACACCACAGATTATTGCCTCTTATTCCTAAAATTCTTTTGGAACAGATTTTAACAATCCTCTGTCAAATAGATTATCCTAATTTAAACTATCATCTGAAAAATCATGACGGAAGGGGACATTCTCACTTTGGGGGACAAGCTATTCCAGAGAAGGGGAGCTCTAACAGAAAATATCCACTTCCATGATTCTTTTTACTGAAGATCCTAACAGGATAGCATCTTCGGCAGACATTCAGAGGATTCTTATCAATAGTAGAACAATTTACTATCTATTGCTCTGCAGATTTGATTATTGGAAGTTGAGAAAAGATAAATGGTACAAAATAGAGATCTGTCACTGTTGATTGGGATTTAGAGATCATTATCAACAGTTAAAAATGAATAAGATAATGATAATAAAAATTGAGGCACTACCTTGATGTGGTTTCATGCTAGAAGGAAGATGAAAGCTATGCAAGAGGTTCAACCACACTGGAAAATGTCTCATCAGAGCATCCAGATGAAGACTATCTGTCCTATAAGTCATACATAATTAACAGAAAACTGGCCTGGATCAACAAAGATTTCAATAAGTGTTGGAGTTCCTGGAATCTGGTGACAGGATCATGCCTGTTGGCTGAAAAACTAGGGCAAGCAGCTACAGACGACTGGAAGAAAAGGTAATTATCTGTCACAAATATACAAAGATTGAAAAAAGAAGAATTAATGATGTTATGAATGATGTTATTACAAATCAAGTCCAGTGAGAAGAGGATATCAGAAAAGAATGCACCATTTCTGGAAAGAACAATATCCAGAATCAGAAATAACAGAACAGAGATTAGCAGTCAATTTGTAATATAAAATAAAATATTCAGAGAAGCAGAATTGGAAGAACTGGAAAGGTCTACCCCTGGCAAAGAAATTCAAGCTTTGCCAGAATTAGTTCAGACTGTAGAGGCAAACCAGAGGAAGCCGGTAATAGGGGAAATCAGCATAGCTATTGAATTGTTTTCCTTCCCAAACCAGGCACCCTTTTCCTCTGCCTTCTGAGAAAGAACAGATCCATGTAACTAAAGAACAAGAGAAACCAAATGAAGAATGTTAACATCTTGAACAGAACAAAAAAACAGAATAAAGTTGTCCACATTGAATCTTGTTACAAAAAAACAACTAGTGCAAGTTTTAAAAGATGTCAATACTGTAATATCAAATTTGACACCAGTTCACTGTAGGAAATAAACCAACTAACATACAGAATGGCTGCAGTTGCCTTGGATGCAAAATCAGCAAACAAGAAAAAAAAGCAAAACAGTAGACCACCAAAATGACCAGGTTGGAAAATAATCAGCATGCTACTGTAAATTCAGATGTAAGGAAGCTAGAACAAATGAAGAAAAGAAACTGAAGAATAAAAATATGAGATACCTGATCAAGAATTATCATTCAGAAACAAGGAAAATCAAGAAAGCACTGGAAATAACAAAGCAGTAAATAACAGCTATAGCCAAGGAAATCTGATACAAAGCTTGGTAGATACAGCAGATACAAAGCTTGGTATCTTGGTGGAGCAGTGGGCTAATGCCTCCTTAAGTAACACTAGCTGCCTGCAATTAGTGCAGGTTCGCATCCCACCAGGCTCAAGGTTGACTCAGCCTTCCATCCTTCCAAGGTAGGTAAAATGAGGACCCAGATTGTTGGGGGCAATAAGCTGACTTTGTAATAATGCCGCTTGGGGTGTGTGTGAAAGCCCTAATAAGCAGGCATATACATAGAATGAAGGCTATTGCTAAGCTTGTAAGCTGCCCTGAGTCTTCAGAGAAGGGCGGGATATAAATGGAATTAAAGATAAAAAGATAAATTGCGAAGTATAGGCAGAATCTCCAATTTCAGTCAAATAAAAATGTTTCTATCAATCTATCAGTTGAAAGACTATAACGAACAAGTTAACATCTGACAAAGAAGAAACAATGTAGTTCTGGGTGCAGAAATACAACAAGAATGCCACTTGGATAAAAGAGGTAGATTAAAAAAAAGAAGCTGTAATAAAACAACTTGTAACAAAAGTGAAAATAATGGAGAAAGGTTCAAGGAAGATCAAGAATTGGCCAGCTCCAGGTATTTGGTTGAAACATCTGACTAGTCTACATCGACTCATTACAAAGCAGTTTAACAACATGCAAGAAAATGAAATTGAAGATTGATTAACATCTAGCAAAACCTACCTGATATTGAAAGGTCAACCAAAACATTAAACAACATGTTTCAACTACAGGCTTACATTACCAACAACTTTCAAATCATTGACTGGAGTGTAGCTGATGCAGTCCAACAACTTCAAAATGAAAACAAGCTTTTTCCACCTGAGGATTAAAAAAACCCCAAACACCAGTCCAAACAGCAGAGGAACTAAAGATTGATTGCTAATTGACAAGATGAGTCTGGAAATCTGCAAGAGAAGGAAGACCAATTTCAATATAGCTTAGAGCAGGGGTGTCAAACTCAATTTCATTGAGGGCCGCATCAGCATTGCGGTTGCCCTCACGGGGCCAGGTGGGTATGGCCAGGGTGGGCGTGGCCTACTGGGTGGGCGTGGCTAGAGTGCTTATGGCCTACTGGGTGGACGTGGCCAGCTCTACATCGTTCGCATCAAGGATGCCTATGGGGGCCTGGGCAGGAGTGGGACAGATCTGAGGGTCTCTGACAGAAGAAGGGTCTCTGGGCCAGGGCCAAGGCAGTGGGGGCCGTTCCCTCACTGTTTCCAGGATGGCTTCGCGAGCCGCATGAAACCACTTCGCGGGCCGGATCCGGCCCCCGGGCCTTGTGTTTGACATGTCTGGCTTAGAGTAATTGAAAGAAGGCATTCAATTCCATGACACATGATTGGATAATCAAGTACCTAGAAATAATAAGAATCAGTAGAAACAGCAGAAGCTTTGTGCTGATATCAATGGTACAATAGAAAAGATAGTTGCTGGAGTTTCAAGGAGATTCACTGTCACCACTACTGTTTGCACTGATTCTGCAGTCAACAATACTGACAAGTCTTTTTTTTATTATATTATATTGCCACATTGGAAAATAAATGTCTTTACAAAACCTTTGCTTTTTCTGTTCTTGAAATCTTATTTTAAAAAAGCGAAAATTTTACAATATTTCTTTTAATACAGTTGGCATAAAATCCTAATCAAGTAAAATAGCTACAGTATATTAATGAAATAAAAATTATAGCTCCAGCCATTCATTTTGCAAAACAAAATATTTTAAGGACAAGTGGGGAAGGACTAAGGAGAGAATTTTTACTTCAACACTTTCTCTAGTAGGAGCATTCAGTGTTTCCCAGTTAAAGAAAGGAATATTGGGAATATAACCTACTTTTATGTGTGAGATTTCCCTATTCTATAGTGGAAAGTTTTGACACAAAGACTTATTCTTTTTCTTTCTTCCAAAAGTCACAGGGCTTGTGTACATTATGGTTCTTCCTATTTTACTTTTATTAAAAACATAAAGGACCCCAAACCCTATATCAGTGGTTCTCAACCTTTTCTTTACCATGGACTTCTTTAAATACCTTTTGTGCCACAGACCATGCCATGGACTCCCAAGCTCAAGGTTTAAATAATAAAATTTCTTCAAGCCTTTGTGGTCCCCCTGTGACAACATCATGCTCTCCAGGGTTCGTGGACCCCACATTGAGAACCACTGCTCTTTATTGTATTCAGCTTTTAATAAACTGTCTGGAAAATACTCAGTATCACCTACATGATATTATACTGGCAATCGTGTCAGTACCTTCATCCTTATAAAGGTTAATGGGAATGCTGGCCATTCATACTACCATCAGATTTCCATGCTTTCTGCTGTGAATGTGCATTCACATCCCTAAACACAGATACATAATTAAATTGCTATTGCTAAGCACATTGGTTTGTGCTTAAAAATTGTAAGCCGCCCTGAGTCTTCGGAGAAGGGAGGGATATAAATGGGATTAAAAAAATATATATATTGTGTCAGTGCTGTATGTGACAGATATTATGCAGAATTCTTGATTGTGTGGAGTACATATACAAATTTAAATGTGTATGAAGTGTATGAGGAAGAATTATTTTTGAAAAAGGCATGGGAAACATACATTTTTTTCCTATCAGTTTTACTACATATTGGGCAAATGAGTAAATTTGTATCTGCTGGTTACATTTCCTTCTTGACTTTCATGGATCATTAATTATCACTTTCCTTGTTTCTAGTATAATACTGCCTTTCACACCTGAAGGAACATTTTTGGCTTAAAAGAGAAAAAATAGAGAATAAGAGACTGAAAGAATGGGAAATGGAAATATTTCACCATCCCATTTATCATTATTATCTTCACTGTCTTTGTTCACATCTATTTTTATAAGTGGAAAACTGCATAGATCTCATCCCCTTGCTGTCCATCTCCGTGGTTTTAGTTTTATATATATAGATTTTAACATTTTAATTCTTTTTATATTTAACATCTTACTATCTTTAAGCAGCCCACAGTCAAGTCAGAAGGATGGCACATAAATTTAATAGATGTAGATAGACAAAAACTGCCTTTTGTTACTGCATTTTGAAATTTTCTGTGATTTTTGTGAATGGGCAAACAAATTTCAAATGGGGTGGGAAAGAAGTATATCTGGCCTGTGATGCTGGTTTACCTGATTTTAACTAGAAGGCAAAGGCAAAAGCAAGCCTATATGGATGAACAAATTGGTATAATTTTAGCAACTCATAGAAAATGAAAGGACATAAAAAAGAAAAAAAAGGGAAATAAAACCCAAGGAGCATTCTGTCAAATAAAATGCTTTCAGCTTCAGAAGTTGCATTTGTTTCTATCTCTTTAATTTACACATGAGTCATACCTTACATATTGAAGCAAAATGTAATTGTACTGAATTCATTAAAAAAAAATCTGTGAGAGAATTTGAGGGATCTCCTGCCACAAGACTGCACATTCTTACAGCTCTTTCATCTCTAGTTGCTGCCATGTGCTATGAAAATGTTGCTCTGCTGAAACAATGGACCTTTCAAAAGAGTTAGTTCAGTGATTCTTTCAGGCTCGTACTCGATTAGGTTTGGGCCCAACTGAATCAAATTGCCTGTGCAGTCCCTGGCCTGGGCTTTGAAAAAGTTGGCTACCACTAATGAAATGGCACAAAAGGCAGCTGAGCTAACCTTTTATTTTACTACCTTGGAAAGGGTTCCTATTTAGCAATGGCACAAACTTTCTATCAGGTTCCCTCCACAAGATCCTTTCATGCCCCCAATAAAGGAATGAATACTAGAACAGAGCCTTTACCCATTCCTTTTTCAGCTCTGTTAGCTCTCAATACCAGAAATGTATTTAAAACTGGGTAAGGTTTGTTAAATCTAATATACCACTGTCATTCATCCTGAACTGAAAGAATCAAACTATATGTGTGATAGGATTTGCAATTCAAATGACACCATTTTGTTTTTTGAAAACAAGCTACTGTGGAAGGAGAGTGTGTAGAAAGGGGGGGGGGGGGGGGGGGGGTGGGGAAAGAGATCACATTAAAGGATCACATTAAATTAGAGTAATAATATTATAGCATAACAATTCATGATACCACAGAAAAACATGCATATAATGCCTTCAAGGTCTTGTATAGTAACCTTAATCTACTAGCCAAAAGTAAATGTTGTGAAAGTCATAGTAGAAAATAGGTGGGAATTCTTTTAAAATGAAAACCTCCAAATCTGTCATTTACATGGTAGGTAATTGAACAATATTTTTGAGGGAGGTGGTGGTTTTGGTTCTTTTATGATAAGTTTTTCTTTAAAAATATGTATTTTACATATTGTGATCCAAATGTTCTTTCTAGTTCTGAAGAAGCTTCCTGGATGGAACTGAAACAATAAATAAGCCTTTCTGGGACTGCTTAATCACTTAGTTTTTTAATAGTCCATGCAAGGCATAACTAAGCTCATTATGTTTCCAAGCAGCTACAAGTAGTAATGTCAAATAATTCCACCATGGACATTGTTATAAATAGAGGTAGCTTATTTTTTTTTGTTCCCAATGGCTCTAGTTTTGGAACAACACTTTCAGGATCAAAGTCTGTATATTCTTCAATTAAACTCATTTGGAAAAACGAACTAGCCAAGGCCTTGACTTTTATGCCCAGAATAAAAGATCCTAGGATAGTCTTTGCAGAAGTTTCTTCCTTTCCACAGCATGTCTGTGGTTTGTAGTCACAAGTAACTCCAAGATGTTCTACAAGGAAAAGCAGCTTGTGTTGAGGATCTTATTTTGGTGCAAACAAATATGGTATTTTTATTTTTAAAGAAAAGAAAATTGCAGGACTATCATTCATATGAGGAATAAACAGGGTGAATTATAAGGAATAAACAAGATGAATTAGAAATTCAAGTAAATGAGAGCAGATATGATATTGTTGCTATTACACAAACCCACAAATGAAATATACAGCTAGAGAGATTTAAATTATTTAAAAGAAACAGACCAAATAAAAGAGGAGATGGAGTTGCACTATATATAAGAAATAACTACATCTCAACAGAAATAGAGCACAACAATGATTTAACTGTCTTGAATGCATTTGGGTAAATATAAAAGGGAAGTATTGCATTGCCATAGGTGTTTGCTATAGGCCACCCAATCAAAAAGAGGAAATAGATGCTAGACAGTTAACTAAGATATGTAGGAAGCACATCACAATAGTAATGGGGGACTTTAACTACCCTGACATCAGTTGGAAGACAAACTCAGCACCGAGTGGAAGATCAAACAGGTTCCTGATAAACCTAGCAGACAACTTTGTCTCTTAAAAAGTAGAGAAAGGAACTAGGGGATCAGCCATATTGGACTTAATTCTCACTAACAGAGATGAAATGTTATAATGGGTTGAAGCTACAGGATCTTGGGGGGGGAGTGATCATGCAATATTGGAATTCAACATTATGCAAGTACAAGCAATAGAAAAAAAGTTGAATTAGAGTCATGGACTTTAGAAAGCTAATTTTAATAAACTTAGACAGAGCTTAGGAAGGATTACATGGAAGAGAATCCTCAAGGGAAAAACAACCAAGATGCTTGGGAAAGCATTAAAACTCTAGAAAGAGTGCAGAGAAGAACAACAAAGATGATTAAGGGAGTGGAGGCTAAAACATATAGAGAATGGTTGCTGGAATTGGATATGTCTAGTTTAATGAAGAGAAGCACTAGGCGTGATGTGATAGCAGTGTTCCAATATCTCAGGGGCTGCCACAAAGACGAGGGAATCAAGCTATTCTCCAAAGCACCTGAAGGCAGGATAAGAAGCAATGGATGGAAACTAATCAAGGAGAGAAGAGACCTAGAACTAAGGAGAAATTTCCTGACAGTTAGAACAATTAATCACTGGAACAACTTCTAGAAGTTGTCAATGCTCCAACACTGGAAGTTTTTAAGAAGAGACTGGACAGCCATTTGTCTGAAATGATATAGGGCTTCCTGCCTGAGCAGGGGGTTGGACTAGAAGACTTCCAACATCTCTTTCAACTCTGTTATTGTTTTATTTATTATTATTTATTATATGCTGTCCAATGTCCAGTAGCTGGGTAATTTAAAAATTATTTTAAAAGTTAAAAATAATAACAAAAAAGTAAAAATGGTAGAAGGGCAAACCAAATGAAAACTAAAAAGAACATCTTAGTTTAAATGGAGTCTTCAGTTATGCTCACCAAAGGCCTTGGCAATAGCTAGATCTTCAAAGCCCTTCAAAACACCAGCAGCTTTTTAAAATAAGTGTGCCCTTTTCCTATTGTCTGTAAACAACTAGCAGATTTATCTTTCTTGGTTCAAATTCTAGACATAAACTGTCAAAATGGAAATCTGTTTTGCAAAATGATTGGCAAAATGCTGAAAATTTCATTGATCGCACATCTGTAAACGTGAGTATGATGTCTGGAAATGTTTTATTTTTGCTAAAGTCATCTGGCTTCTTTAGAAAGAAATATGCAATCAAATTCATTTCATCTTACTTCACAAGTACAGAGTTTATGCTTTGGCATATAAAGGAGTATTTGTTGCCCAGATAAAATCTCGAGTGTACTTTTATGTTGACTTCTGTAGACCATACATTTTTTCTTAAATGAATGGAAATCAAAATTTATAATAAATGATCATTTTGGAGGAAAAATAAATTTAAAAATATTTTTTTAAAATATTAATAATTTTACCTAATCACCCCTACTTTCTCATAAAATGACCTTCCAGGTCCACCCATCTTCTGGGTGTCAAAGTAAATTTGTCATGCTTGAAAGCTTTGACATTAGCCATATACTGTTACTTTTTCTCTTTCTTTTGTTGGGTTAGGGTTTATTGGGATTGAGTAGATTAGTTTAGCTGACCAATCAGTAAAATATAGGTGATTTAATGTAAAGTTTTATAGAGTACCCTGGCCACTTCATGAAATTTTGTTATACTTGAAAGAAAGATTTTGACATGTGAAATTGTCCATCTACCACTGAAGAAATCATATATGCTCATAATTAAAATAAGAAATGATGTAGATTGAACAAAAAAGCCACTCTTCCAAAGAAAATAAAAGGTACTCGGCTGTTTATTTTCTTTACTTCAAACATTTATTTATTTATTTATTTATTTATTTATTTATTTATTTATTTATTTACTTACTTACTTACTTACTTACTTACTTACTTACTTACTTACTTACTTACTTA
>JAKJMR010000517.1:2224559-2243027 GCA_024449315.1 Daboia siamensis | reverse complement strand
TTACTTACTTACTTACTTACTTACTTACTTACTTACTTACTTACTTATTTTATTATTGGGACTTATATGCCGCCCTATCTCCTGAAGGACTCAGGGCGGCTAACAACAATAAAACACAATAATACAAATGTTAAAAAAAAGATTAAACTAACAAGCCCCAGTGATAAAATATTAAAAACATTTTTTAAAAAAACCCTATTGTCAGTCCAGGTCAGCCTGATGGAAAAGAAATGTTTTGAGGTCACGACAAAAGGACTGGAGATCTGGGGCCATCTGGAGCTCAAGGGGAAGCTGATTCCACAGGGCAGGTGCTCCCACAGAGAAGGCTCTCCCCCTGGGGGTCACCAGCCGACATTGTCTAGCCGATGGCACCCTGAGGAGGCCCTCCCTGTGTGAGCGCACCAGGCGATGGGAAGTCGTTCCTGGCAGCAGACGGTTCTGCAAATATCCTGGAAACAAAGGCATATTCTTTCTTTTTTATGAGAAATGCAGCATGATTTTGCTAAAATTATAATATTGTCAATTTGGTTATGACTTGTACCTTTCATGTAAGAACACATTCTTTGCTTTTTAGCAGACTGTAGAATTCAAAATATTGCAAATTTCTCCTTTGCTTTGTTAAATGTCATAATGGGAAGAAGGCATAATAGTGATTTTAGTCAAATTAAGTTTCATGCAACTTATTAAACTGAATAAGTAAAACTCAATTTATTTCAATACTTCATGAGGATGAAAAGAGAAACTGTCCATCTATTGCAATACCTAAATTTCACAGATAGACTTCTTACCATCCTACAGTAGATGATATAAATGCATCTAGATGAATTTTGCAGTGAGTCATGTGACATTTATTTTTATGAGATTCTTGTATGAAATTTATTGATGATGATGTTATTCATTCAGTCATGTCCGACTCTTGGGCCAGGTGTCTCCATCACTTTCAATCTTGCACTACTTCTTTGAGTTTTTCTATGCTCTGGCTAGTTTCCAGCCACCATGTTCTTTGACGGTCTGGTTTCCTTTTACCATTCACTCTTCCAAACACAATTGCTTTTTCCAGTGAATTCCCCACATGACATGGTCAGAGTAAATAAGATGCAGTTTTGTGATTTTTGTGATGTTGATGAGCTTAACATGAATTCTGATGGTCATAATTTTGTCACAGACCATTGAGAACTAGCAGGTTTCTTGCTTACAATAAATGCCACTCCATTTGTTTTCTTAGTATCTTGTTCTGAATCATAGACAGTGAAGTCCTCAGACTGGAAAAAGCAATTGTTTGATCAGTGTATCTCATTGACACCAAGGAGATAAATTTCTAACCTGTTCATCTCATGTTTGACAATATCTAATTTACCCAGATTCATTACTCTGACATTCCATGTGGTTATCCAATGTATCTCTGAACAATGCAAACATTTGCTTATGCCATTGACCACCTCAACAACTAGGATTTCTGTTGTCCTATTGTTGGACACTGTATCTGACATATTTGAGACCCTAGCCAAAGAATTTTCTTGGCGAGTTGTTTTGCAGAGTAGTTTGCCAAGTCTTTCTCCAATCCTTTAACTCACTTTCTGACAGTTGTCCAAGGACAGCAACTGCCATGGTCCTTGTTAACGTGATGATGAATGATTCCGTATGGAATTCTTTTTCTTTTGTCTCATCATGGCTAATGTGTTTTTGTGGATATTCTTAGGCTCCAGAGTTGAAACCTGTTCTGGTATACTTTCTGTTATATATCACCAGCATAGCTCTCAACCTTAACAGAATACACAAGCCCCTCCCCTGTGACAAGGGGATAATCACATAGAGGGATGAAATTTATTACTACTATCCTATTCTGTTTACTATGCTTTTGATAATTACATTAATCTCTAGAAAAAGTTTTTCCCCCAATATATCCTATTTATTTATTTATTTATTTTTAAAAAATCTATAGATGAAGTACTTCAACTCATATATTAGATTTGTTTTGCTGAAGATCCTGAGTAAAACTGGACTTCTGTTTGCTTATGAGCCATTCTGAATTTCCCAAAAATATGCACAAGAACAAATGAAATGAATAAATACCTTGTTATCAGTGTGAACCGCAGTAATGGTTGACATTCAAATGGATTATGACCAAATCACATTATCTGGCTAGCATTCATATTCTATCTATAATTTAGGGGAAAAAACCTGGGCTGTATCCAATAGGAAATCCAACAAAATGAAAGATATATTTATAATAGTTTTCATTGATTCCCAAAGATGTAAAGGATAACTAAGTCTGATTCCAAAACAATACAACGAAAATAAAAAATATACAGCAACTTTGTATGATAAACTAGGATATAGTGCCTTAGTTTATAATGAAAAATATAGCCAAATAAAAATTGAGAAAGGAAGAAAAACTAAAAGAAAAGGATTTGAGCTCCATCAAAATTTGGTATTTAACAAAGGACATATATCTCTCTGTCTCTGTCTCTGTCTCTGTCTCTGTCTCTGTCTCTGTCTCTGTCTCTATCTCTGTCTCTGTCTCTATTTCTATCTCCATCTCCATCTCCATCTCTCTGTCTCTGTCTCTGTCTCTGTCTCTATGTCTGTATATATATATCAGTATGTATTTATCTTTGTCTCTGTCTCTGTATCTGTCTCTATATTTATCTATATCTATCTACTTTATATGTGTATCTGTATCTGTCTGTATATAAGGTATCTCTCTCTCCATCTCTCTCTCTCTCTCTCCATCTCCATCTCTATATCTATCTCTACCTATCTGTATCTGTTACATTCGTGGGTTGACCGACAGACACAGATGACAGGACGCTGCGTTCAACTAAGGTTTATTGTGAGAAGCGACAGAACTCTCCACAGCTCCGCTCTTTATATACAGTTGCCAGCTAGCTGCCGGCCAATCCACATGCTTCAAGGATCCCGCCAAACGGCCGGGCCAATAGCATGCTGTTGCTAGGAGAGGCACAGCTGATGCCCAGCTGGCTGTCAAGTTAACTGAACTACAGAACAAATAACACTGAATACATAACATTCCTTTTCCCCCCCAATGAAGAACAAATAATTATAAATCTGGCGCTGTGCCTGTCATTGTGGGTGACCTATGACCTTACAAAGTCTTGAAGATAGGCTGGAGGCCTGCACGTTCTGCTGGAACGTCTTAGTGGCAACTCTACCCTGGTAGGGGACTGTACATGTTCCTCTTGTTCAACTTCCTGTCTGGACATGGAGTCCCCTAGCTGGTCCCCCTGGGTCTGTGCTTCCCTACGAGGCCCAGGCCTTCCCATGCTCGGTGGACTCACCATGGGGGGGGATTCTAGGTGGTGCTGTGGGTCCCTGGTCCCAAGTTTGCTCTTTGTCTTTAGTGACCTCTTTATTTTCCGGGGCCCGCTTCCTCAGCTGATCTAAATGCCTCCTCATCTGACGGCCCCCTTCCCCCTCAATGAGGTATGATAAAGGCCCAGTTTTATCAATCACCACCCCTTGTACCCAGAAATCCCCAGTGGAGTAATTCCTTGCCCAGACAGTGTCCCCAATTGCTAGCCCCGACACGGTCCAGTGTTGTGGTCTATTAGATGCCACCCGGTCAGGGTGAAATCTGTCCAGTTTAGTCCTGAGACGACGACCCCAACGTAGTTTACCCAGGCTTTTACTGGAAGTCGGGGACGGGGTGGTATGTTGGCTTAGCAGGAATTGTGCCAGTCTATGATGCCAGTCTCCGATGACGATTCACTTCAAGGTGTCCTTGGTTGATCTTACCATTCGTTCAGCAAGGCCGTTAGTCTCCGGGTGGAAAGGGGCTGAGGTGATGTGTTTAATCAAGTTGGCCTTGAGGAAAGCCTGAAAATCAGCAGATTTAAATTGTGGGCCGTTGTCTGACACAATGACATCTGGCAAGCCATGAGTCGCAAACAGCCCCCTTAGCACCTGTATAGTTTTTTCTGTGGTCATGCTAGACACTGGCACTACTTCCAACCATTTAGAATAACTGTCTACTACTACCAGGAAAAGGTGAGCCTGGAAAGGGCCTGCATAGTCAATGTGGATTCTTGACCATGGGACTTGAGTTGGTTCCCAATTGTGTGCAGTAGAATGAGGTTGTTCGGGTCTAGTTTTTTGGCACTGATAACAGCCTGCGACCTGTTCTTCTATGTTCTTGTCAAGGCCCGGCCACCACACATAGCTGCATGCTAGGGCCTTCATTCTGACAATGCCAGGGTGTCCCTCGTGTAATGCCTGTAGAACTGTAGCCCTCAACTTGTCTGGGACTACGACCCTATTGCCCCATAACAAATAACCTTTATGTGTTGATAATTCGTTTCGTCTTGTGAAATATGGTTGGAAATCCTTTCCTGGACACTGTGTTAACCAACCTGAGGAGACCCATGTTGCTACCCTGCTTAGGATCTTGTCAGTTGCTGAACCGTTTGCTATATCTTTGGCTTGCAGGGGGGAGTCAGGAAGTTCTTGAATGACATTACAGGCTGGGGCTGGATCTGGGTCAAAATGGGACAATGGCAATCTGCTCAGTGCGTCAGCATGCCCCATGTCTTTACCCAGTTTATATCGTAAATCAAATGAATATGCTGACAGGAATACAGACCATCTTAAGACCCTTGGGGACAGGATTTGCGGTGTGATTTTATTGGTTGTGAATAACCCTAACAAGGGTTTATGATCGGTGAAAATAGTAAATTCCCTACCGTACAGGTAGTCATGAAACTTTCTGACTCCTGCTACTAAGGCAAGGGCCTCTCTATCAATCTGAGCATAATTTCTCTCAGCTGGAGTAAGTGTCCTGGAGTAAAAAGCAATAGGCTTTTGCTCTCCAGTCTCATCCAAGTGACTAAGTATGGCGCCTACTCCATAGGGTGAAGCATCGCATGCTAGGCATAAAGGTTTTCCCTCAATGAAGTGTGTGACAACTGAATTGTAAGAAGGCAACTTTTTTAAGGCTTTAAAACTATTGTCATGTCTGGAGGTCCAATTCCAGGGGGCGTTATTATCCAGTAGCTTATGCAGAGGCTCAGCAATTGTTGCTTTATGTGGTAGAAAGGAATGGTAAAAATTAATTAGTCCAAGGAATGCTTGTAATTCAGCCCTGTTCCTGGGGGTAGGTGCCATCTTAATAGCTCTTATTTTGGAGTCAGTGGGGTGGATGCCCTGAGCATCCACCATGAACCCTAAAAATTCTGTAGAGGGAACTCCAATTTGACACTTGTCTTTATGTAATTTTAAACCGGCCAATCAGAACCTGTGCAATACGGCTCTCAACCTGTCAGCTAGCTCAGACTCCGATTCTCCGGCTATCAGCACGTCGTTGAAGTAAGGGCACATACCAGGGATGCCTTTCCAGGAGCTACAGCGATGCCGAATTGTTTCGCGGGTGACCGGCAGTTGCTGATACGCCTGCGCCAAGTCGAGCTTGGCAAAGATGGCGCCGGACTGTATTGCAGCGAGGACGTGTTTCACTGAGGGGACCGGGTAAGCATGCGGATTCAAGGCCCGGTTTACCAAGGCTTTATAATCTGCCCAAATTCTTATATTTCTGTTCGGTTTAAGGGGGATAACAATAGGAATTTCCCACTCTTCCCCTTCTACAGGTTCTAGGATTCCCTGTTTCACTAGTTTATCTAGTTCGTTTTTGATTTTTTCTTTTAATGCAAACGGGACCCTTCTCACCTTAATTCGAATGGGCAAGATGTCTGGATTTAACCTTAATTTTATTGGGGGCCCGGTGTATTTTCCCAGCCCCCTCGAACACGTCTGTAAATTCGTTACAGACGGAGTCTAGGGTGTTTGTGTGAATGGTGTTTATGCCCCCTACCCAGATGCCCAAGGCCTGGAACCAATCTAAGCCCACTAAATTAGTTTGTTTTCCCTCTGTAATTAAAACTTGTAAAGGGCCCTGGAATTCTTTAAATTTAACTAATACCCTTGCCTGCCCTTTTAATCTTATCGGGGAACGTTGGAAGTCAGTTAGTCTAATTTTGGTTGGCTTTATGCAACCCCGCTGACCGCTCTTAAGACAAATTTCCGAATAGGTCTCTAATGAGATTAGAGATACCGGTGATCCAGAATCCACCTCCATTTGGCAGGGGATTCCTTCCACACTGATTGTTATCTTAATTTTTGGTTTGAGCGGGGGGTGCATTGCCGTCTGGCATGCCACTTCCACATTCTCTATACCTAAGGGTGCTCTGGACTTAGGGGGCTTGGGGGGGGGGTTTGATACCTGCTGGCAGTTCATCGATGTCATTTAAGTTGTCGTGGTTCCTGGCTCGGCAAACAGTTTGAATGTGGCCGGTTTTGCCACAGGCAAGACATCTGGCACCGCAGAACAGGCAGGATGCTCTAGGATGGTTGCCACCGCAGCTGGCACAATTCGTGTTGGTTTGCCTCGGGTTCCGGCTTTGGGCTCTTGGGCTTTTGTTGGTGCCCGCCAGCTTCTTTAGTGACGGTGTGTACTCTTGTCGGGTTTTGAACTTCTCTAGTCTCTGGAGGATGGCATCGATTTGTGTCTCATTGGCCAGTTCCCCTTCGTCGTTGTCCGTGGCATTCTCCTGATGAACGGAGCCGCTCGAATTGTCGCCGAATTTACACGCGTTCTTTCTGTTGATCGCCTCCTGAGCCATAATTTCGTTGATGACTTCTGACAGGTTCAGGGTGGGTTTGGCGATTATCTTGTGCTGGAGGTGATCGTTGCTTAGGCCGAAGACGATTCTGTCCCGAATCCGATCTTCGAGGTCGGGGAAGCTGCACATTCGGGCGGCTTGCCGGACAGCGGCTATGAAATCCATTGCTGATTCTCCGGGAAGCTGGTTCCTCTGGATGAATCTGAGCTGCCAGTAGATTTCAGATTTCTTCGGCATGAAATGCTGGGTCAACTTACTGACGAGGTCAGCGTAGGGCAGTGCTCTGGGATGCTTAACCCGACTGCCACGTCGTACACGGCTGGCCCACTGATGCATAGCAGCGCCGCTGCTTTTGCCCGATCCTCCGTGATTTTATTAACGAAAAGATATCCCTCGACTTGTCCCAGGTGGGACTCCCATTGCCTGGGGTGGCGGACGTCAAATTCGCAAACGTGTCCAATTTGCGTCATTCTGTTCTGATCTGGTCACTGCTTGACGGGAAGGAATGTGGTCGGGAGAGTTCACTCTTCCCTCCTTTCCCGTAGTCCATGCTTCAGCTCTTGTGACTCAGCTAGTGCTTCAGCTCAAGAAGTATCCCACCTTCGTCGCCACTGTTACGTTCGTGCGTTGACCGACAGACACAGATGACAGGACGCTGCGTTCAACTAATGTTTATTGTGAGACACGACAGAACTCTCCACAGCTCCGCTCTTTATATACAGTTGCCGGCTAGCCACCGGCCAATCCACATGCTTTAAGGATCCCGCCAAACGGCCGGGCCAATAGCATGCTGTTGCTAGGAGAGGCACAGCTGATGCCCAGCTGGCTGTCAAGTTAACTGAACTACAGAACAAATAACACTGAATACATAACAGTATCCATATTGGTATTTGTATCCATATATCTATATCTATATCTATATCTATATCTATATCTATATCTATGTCTATGTCTATGTCTATGTCTATGTCTATGTCTGTCTATCTATGTCTATGTCTATGTCTATGTCTATCTATGTCTATGTCTATTATATATCTACATCTCGAACTCTATTTCTATATAAAATTGTCCAAATGGAAAAAGAAAGTTTTATCCTATGAACCTCAGCTTTATTAGAAACTGCTTCCAAGTACTGTAGATTATATGCAGGTGTTCCAGAAACAGATTAGAACCACACAGTATACCAAAAGCTCTTTTGCAAAACCTGTAATACAGTCAGGATTTCTGTATTGTAGCCAGGCTGAATAAAGAAGCCTATCATTTACAGATGGGATTGGGGAGACTCAAAATAAAGAGGCCTCACATATGCATACAGCAATCCACATATGAAAATACTTTAATATTCATCACTTTCAGAGGGCATTATTCTACAAAAATACACCCAAATCAGGGATGCATGCATATAAAACAGAGCACCATAAGGATGGGAAATCATTATCATGACTACTTTTCCCAATAATAATTTACATTAGCTATTCTTCAGAAGCAAATCTATTTTCTAATTTTTCTTTGCCAATAGAAATAAATGATTAAGATGATTAAAAAATGCTCCTGGGACTAAGAGATATTTCAGACCTACTGATCCTTTGGAGCTGATCTTTTTGGTTCTGTTCATGTTTTATAGTAAGATGTGCAATCTTGTATTTGAATTAATCAACTTGGCCTTTGAACTGCATGCTTTTTGAAGTGCAGTTCAATTTTTCTTATCAATTTTCTCTAAAATTAATTTGAGATATTTTAAAATTCCTTTCTTTTGTCACATAGCACCTATACTCTTAATATGTAGTACTCAGATTGTTTATTATGTACATTTTTATTATAACTGATAAAGTTTATACCTCAATGACATCACCGATTGAAGTGGCTCCATTTGTAATGTTCCTGGGCTGAGCAAAGAAATTTGAGCAAGGAAAACTATCTGAAATATCTTCAGGATCAAAGGGTTTCATCAAAATGATAGCTATATGTCTTTATATATGTGTACAATGTCATAATAAGCATAGAAAAGAGCTGAGGCATTCATTGTGATGGTGTGAATACTGCTTCCATCATTTTTCTCATTTTGGTCCTCTGACCCACAGAGACTTCATAATTAGATTTATGCCAACTTCTGCATGCATCTGTTTCCTAACTCAGATATCTATGCTCAATTCATGGATATTTAGAATCAAGACAGAGTAAAGATAGAGGTAAAGCTTTTAGGTCCAACTCTAGGGCATGGTGGTCATCTCCATTTCTTGGCCGAGAGAGCCAGTATTGTCCGAAGACAATTTCTCTGGTCTTGTGGCCAGTATGGCTGTATATCAAAGGTGCATAGAAAATTGTTACCTTTCCACCAAAGTTGTACCTAATAATCTATTTGCATTTGCATGCTTTTGAATTCCTAGGTGGCAGGAGTGAAGCAAGTAATAGGAACTCACCCCATTGCAAGGAGCTTGGATCTCAAACCTGGGCTGTCAGCTGACAAACTTTCTTTAACACTTTCCTACAGGCATCATGATCTTATATACTCCTGTTGATAGCTCTGCTTGGAATAATTACCAACTAAATTTAATGTTCAATAGCTAGTTGACAATTGCTTGTCTTTATCATTTTAAAAGTTAATAGTTGTAAACTTTGCCAAAGAACGGCAATATTGCCAAATCTGTAAATGATGTAAGCATTTTACTGATTCATGGTTTTCTATTTTCCCCCCAAAGACATATCTAGCAATATGATTCAGATGATTTATCTTGTGAAGAAAGACTTTCTTTAAAGACCTACGATATTACATGATGCCAATTTACATCCCCAGTTACTCTAGTTGAGGTTTCATTCAAAAATATTTCTTAAGAAAATGAGAACTCCAGTAACAACAGCAACATTTAAAAAAGCCTATTAAAAATCATCTCCTCCATGTGGTTCATCAAGAACAAACAGAAGTTTGTGCAAAACATCACCAAAAACACTTAACAGTAATTGCTACTGAATGTCTCTTGCTAGACCATTAGATGTAATTGTACAATACTCTCCTAATGAGGGAAATGGCTATTATATAACTTAATAAAGAAGATGGGGGAAATGATATTAAAATTACAAAAAGGGAATTTTATGATGCAGAAAATACAATATGCAAACAATAATTTCATAAGTATTATACAAAACCTTATAAGAAAGAAGAAATTTCCATGGCAGAAGTCAATGAATATTGAAAGTTATCAAATTTAGCAAAAATAACAAATAAATAAAAACAGCTGATGAATGGATCTATAATAAGGGAAATTTGTGAGTCCATTGAAGAGAGTAAAATAAGGAATATTCCTGGAGTAGATAAGATTTCCAGGCTTCTACATACTTTGAAACGTGAGTGGATGCAGCCCTTCTAAAAAATAGTAAATGAAATACTGAACTTCCCACAATGAAAGAATGAATTGTGAAGATATTAGAATTGGCAGAAATGTCCAAACTGATTTGCCTGCTCAAGGACAAAACAATTTAAAAAAAAAAGTATGGAAACCATTCATGAACTTTTTGCTGAAAATAGAAAAAAGTGATGATTCAATGATTTGATAATTGAAAAAGGACTAAATAAGGAGGCTATAGGGATTTTTGTAATACCTAACAGGGAGGATAGATAATGAGTTTGTTTATTCCTTTGAAAAGAAAGTCAGAAGTTGCTGATTTTTTTCTGATTCTTTTTTCTTTAATTATCTTTCTTTCCTTTTTCTCTTTTTTGCATGTTCCTTTTTTCTTTCTCATTTTCTTATTTTTTTCCCCTCTAAATTTGTCTTTTACTTGCAGGAAATCTTTTACCGAAGGAAGAGGCAAGATAAAAAAAACCCCAAAATCATATCCTTCATTTACTGCAATCTAATGAATATTGATAGATTTGTGATTACCTGATTTGTAACAAAAATGCAGGTCCCTATGCTTTTGCAGTAGCAAGTTGTAGTAAAGAAATATGTGTTCTTGGTGAGTCCAAACTAAATTACCTGAATATCTAGTTATCAGGAAAGATACTGAGAATCACTCCAAGAGCAGTAGGGAAAAAAGAATACAATCTCTTTCCTGTAATCTGCTGCATACCACCTTTTTTTTTTTAATCAACTGTCTCTTGTCATTTTATCAGTTCATCTACTTGGCATTACAGAAAACCGATTAAGACTCTCAGGGCCTTTATGGACCATAGGAAATGTGAAAGATCAGAGTCTCAAACATGACAAAGGAGTGTTAATAAGGACGGATAATCAGGCATGCATTTCCTTTCTCTCTTACTTCTACTGTAGTTTAGTCCTCTGGGTGAACAGAAACAACAGAAATTGCAGCATTAATTAGGAATGAACTGGGCTAGGAGACAAAGCCTATTGAGTTCACTGTCTTAGAACTAGCAATATTTTGTCTTGCAGGCTGCCTCGTTTTCTAATTTTAGGAGGGGGCTTATTGGACATTAGCTAGCTTTACTTATACCTTTGCTCAGTCAATAAATACTCCCAAACATTATGGAATGTTATTGAGTTTCCCATGATCTTCAAAAGAACCCAGAAATGAGAAACGTTGCACCCTTGAAATCCTCAGAGAAGCCAGGCAGGAAGAATCTTACATTTCAATTTCTGTCTTTTATGCCTTATTGCTTATTTATATGATCTTCAGGCCTAAAAATTGAGTCTGTTAGTTAGGTTTTACATGATAAACTTGATAACAACTTCATGTTAACCATAGTCCTGTCATGCCAAATGTTTTTAGGAATTGCAATGTGTTTCAGTCAAATTCAATTGACATTTGACTAGGACTAAATGCACTTAATGCAATCACATTTAATTAATGACAATTAACACTAATAATAAAGATTAATGGTGTATTAGTATAACCACCTGTTATTGACATCTAGGGACATATTAACTGCATCAAAAATATTACTTAGAAATTTAGAGTTGCCTGCAAATGCCTGTAGCCAATGTTGCATACCTGTCAACGCTGCTATCATCAAAAGTTCTTGCTTTGACAAAAGATGAAGAAACAGCTATTTCATATTTAAAACTTGTGTGTTACTTTTAGAGCTAGAATCAGTCTTTGCTGGGGTGGAGGAGGAAGAATGTCTCTCAAGGCTGTCTTGAAATAAGAGAAGATAAGAATTTGGCAGGTTGTCTAACAGAAGGGAAAACTGACCCTTCAAACTAATTGGAGAATGTGATTAATGACAGCAATGAAAAGGAGGAGAATTGTGTTTAATATATTGTGCTAAGGGGAGGGGAATTCACATTCCAGCTTCCCTAGCAGGCTTTGCCGATGTTAAAGGGCTCTAATAAAAGACTTTTAAGGTAAACAATGTCTCAGAGTCCTTTGAAGAGCTCATCTGCAAGAAACTTGACAATACCTAAGCTTGGAAGGGGTAAGCATAACTTGCAGATGGCTGCAGATGGGTCAATGTGCCCACCTTCCAAATCCCAACTACACATGGTGGGGAGTTGTGTGTCTAGGTGCTCATTGTTTGATCCAAAATCCTGTTCTGTGCTTTGTTGTTTGAATGACTCCTAGCCAGAACGTTACATTCACAGAAATACAAGTGGAGCACCTATGCAAACGTGCCCAAACAACAGACACATACTGGATGTTCCCTCCCATGCAGCGCTGGAGAAGTCTGCTCAACTCTTTACAGAATGTATTTGTCTTCATTATGTCTTGTGACAATGGGCTTTTTAAAGCAGAGTTTTGTGTATGTCTTTGTGTGTGTGTGTGTGTGTGTGAATTTGTTTTCCTAACTGACGTTTTAAGGGATTTTCTATTAAAAACTCTGTTGTTCAGTTACTTTACTTTGGCCCTTCATACAAATTTTTAAAATAGCTTTAATGACATCACTGAATGGTGTAATATTTCCAAAAAGCAATATTATAGAGACAAAGACAGTTGTTAATGTATTGTGCTCATTACTTTTATCTGACCTTGCAGTTACTTTTTCCTAATATTTCCTCAAAATTTCTATTATGTTTCTATTATGTTACTAATAGATTTCTATTTTTTAAAATGTTTTAAATGTTTGTTTCTTCCATTGGAGGTAGTCAAATCAAACAAAAACACTTAATCTTAGTTATGTTTGCATGATGAATATTAAACAGGGTTTATACATCCCTTGTTGAAACACTAGTATGGAAAAAGATTTCTATTCATTTAGTACATTTCTACTTCCTTGCAATCATTTTGGCCCTTCTGGACCTATCAGTAGTTTTCAATACTATTAACTATAGTGTCTTCTGGACTGTCTTTGGGAGTTGTGAATGGAAGACATTATTATAGTAGTTCTCCTCTTTCCTCCATAGCTAGTTCCAATCATGTTGTTAGAAGAGGTAAGGTTGAGCCCTAAAACCTTGCGATGTGGGATGTCCTCAAGTTTGACCCTTTGTCATTCTTTTAAATATCTATATGAAACTGCTGGAGATGTCATCAACAGTATGGTGTCCATCCACTTATACCCAATTATATACAGTATCTTCATCACAAGCTGGATAGGTGATGCTGGCAGGGCTGGCTGAATGCCTGGAGGGTGTAAGGATCTAGGTGGGGAGGAACCAGCTTTGACTCAACTCTGGCAAGACAAATTGGTTATGGGTTTTTGCCCTCCCCACCCCAGATGATATTTTGTCTTTCATTCTGTGAGGGCACTTCTCAGGACTGAGCTAGTGTGTAGTCTGTGTGTCCTCCTAGCTTCACAACTCCTAATTGAGGAACAGGTGGCAGCATAGCTATGGGATAGATTTGCACAGATTCATTTACTGTGCAAATTTTCTTTGACTGGGAAGTCTTGATTACAGTCATTCATACTATGCTCACCTCCCATTTGGATAACTGCAATGAACTCTACATGGATCACCTCTTGAAGACCACCTGGAAACTTCAACTGGTCCAGGCATGGCAGTGCAGACAATGATGGTGCCATTGGTCTGCCCATGTCACACTTGTGTTACATGAGCTATACTGGTTTCAAGTTTCTTTCTGGTTGCAGTTCAAGGTACTGGTCATCACCTTTAAAGCCTTAAATGGAACAGTCCCAGGTTATCTATGAGACTACCTTTCCCTAAGGACGTGTACCTGTCTTACTTGGTTTTTTAGGGTACGCACTCTCCTAATCCCTTCTCTTCAATATTGCTATCTTATTTGAGCTAGGAAGCATGCCTTTTTCATAGCTGTCCCTGTCCTATAGAATACACTTCCCTTTGAAGTTCAACAGACTTCTACCCTCCTAGTCTTTCGTAAAGCACTGGCTTTTTCACACAAGCACTGGGAGAAGATGAGATGTCTGCATTAGTGAATGAACCAAACTTGTGAAATATCTTACACAATAAAGTTCAAATGTATCTTTCTCTACTTGTATTTTATTAGGTTGTAAAGACTTTTATTCCAGCAAGCCCTTAACTTTTCAAGCAAGTAATATGTAATCAATTTTTATCTGTTTTTGTTATCTCTCATTATAAATGTATTGCTTTACAGTGAATTTTATTTTAATTATTATAGTTCACCCTGAATGTTTTCCAGCATTACGTGATTGAAAAATTAAAAGAATGGCATTTAATTCTCATTTAAAGTGAATAAATGTACAAATAGTAAATAATTTAAATTTCTAAATTATTTACAGTAAGTTTGCTTTAACAAAGTTATAAACCTCTTTGACAGAAATTCTGTCAGATGATTATAATAGTAAAAGCAATAAACACCTGAATAAAGCTAAATACATTCGATCAAACTTAACATTAATTTTCACAAGTATTTTTCCCCAAACTTTTTATTTCTTTTATTTGTATTGCATTGAATATTAGAAATTAATGAAGTTTCAGTAAGGTCGGTTTCAGTTATTATTGCTGATAACTGTACAATATGTTGTTTCTTTATGCATTTACGAAGCTAAGCAAAATCATCAGCATCGTCCATTCTTGCTTTTAAAGACTGATCTTAGTAGATTCTGCAGAATCATGAGTCCACTAGATGGCAATAATATACAGGGAAGCCTGTTTTGGTGTGTACTTTCTTTGTATTTTTCTTGAAACCTCAACAATGTTAGTGGATTGGTGCTTAAGCCAAAATGATAGATTTTAAATTGAAACCATTGTAGTACTCCCTCCTTGCCTTGATTTATTTTGACTAATATACAAACACATTCCTATAGAAAAACTCATCATCCAGTGATGACTGGTTATCGGCTTAAAGTGGGGAAAGGGAGGTTATAAAATATTCATATGGTAAATCCAAGGAAACAATAGTATTAGATGAATATTCCCCGGGAAAACCTAGCAGATTGTTTCTCCTCCTGGGCTTGATTCCCCTGAAGCTAAAACTAAACAAAAGGAAAAGAAAGCAGAACATTTGATAACTACCAGGGCTTTAAGATAAAACAGTTGCTTTTATGAGAATCCCTGTATATAAGACTGAAGGCCCTTTGTACAAAGTATACTATTGTTTAATATCTACAAACACAAACTAGACTGGTTTAGATATTTAAATGTTGCTCAACTCTGGTGTTGTAAAAAGAAAACTTTACAAATACAATGAAGAAACAAGATGCAAAAAATTAAATGATAAAAATTAAAATATTGCAGTTAAATCTGAGCAGTAATTTGGAGCCATTGAAAAGAAAAGAAGCTATGGCAGAGATGTCCAATGGCACCACATCAGGCAAGTGAAATAATTTTGTTTATTGATATCATCTCAAGATATTACCATTAAGCCAGACACACCTTACTAAGAAAATATCTCAATAAACAAATTTAATCTAGTTACTGAAGAACTTGATGAAATTCTACTTAAATCAGACATTTAAAAAGTTAAAGGAATTCCCACAGACAAATTGGTCTCAGATTTTGTAGTATCAACACAAATGATGAAGTGATATTTATGATTTGAAGCACATTTTATCATGCAAATGCAACATCGCATTCTGCTGGACAAATATTTAAAAATTTGAGTTGTTGTTAGCTTCTAATATAGCCACATGGGATGCATATAATGTATAAATTATATAGTGGGGCTAAAGAAAAAGGTTACAGACAACACAAAATCTTTGTTTCCATTTAATAATTTTTCTGCATTTTTGCAACTTACATATAGCATTGCTAATTGTTCCTAGTTACTGATATCATGAGTAGTTATCCAGTAAAAAAAAGTCTATTTAAGATTATGAACTACAAAGTTTAATAATATTGTTATATACACAATATGTGTATATAATGTGTGTGTGTGTGTGTGTGTGTCTGTGTGTGTGTGTGTGTGTATGGCCAGTACATCAAAAAATACCAGGGAAAAAGATGATAACAAGACTTGGAAATGGCTAAGAGCAGGAAAGTTGAATAAACAGACAGTGGGGCTAATTATGGCTGCATAAGACCAAATCTTAAGAACAAATGCACAAAAATCCAGACTTGAGAAGACAGCAACAGATGACAAGTGCTATCTATGCAAAGAATCTGAAGAAACAGTGATCACCTGGTTAACTGTTGCAAGAAGATCACACAGACTGACTACAAACAACAGCATGAAAAAATAGAAACCATGTTGCATTGGAAGATCTGCAAGAAATACCACTGGTATGGAAGGAAGAACTGGTAGGACTATAAGATATAGAAAACAATAGAAAAATCAAGAAGCTAAAGTGCTCTAGAACTTTAGAATTCAAACATTCATCTGCCACATAATACATCAGACTTAGTAATTGTTGATATGAAAGACAAAAAGGTCTTAGTGAGGATAGTGAAGATGTGGAGTACCTGGAGACAGCAGAATAAAAGAGGAAGAATTGGAAATACAAAGGCTTGCAAAAAGAAATATAATAACTGTAGCAAAAAAAAGTAAAGGTAATACCAATAATAATACAGCAAGTGCCTTGGTTGTGATTCCATTTGAATACCATTGGTATTGACAAATTCACTATCAATCAATTGTAAAAAACAGGTTTACTTGGAACAGCTTACATTCTGTGGTGATATCTTAACATCCACAAATATCCACATGTACCTATCACTGGTCCTTTAGTAGACAAAAATGCCAAATCCAGTCTGAACATCTGGCTGACTGTGCAACAAACCATAATAATAATTCCCACCTACTGTAATTATTCACAATAATGTATTCACTGAGTATCCAGAATATCTAAGTTGATCAATCTCTCAGAAAACAAATCCAGGTTATTTTTGCCTCCAAATATATAGCTGTCTATCTACAAAAAAAAAAAAAAAAAATCAAGAATCTACTAGTGTTATATATTTTCTTATCTTGTTGGTACCAACTTAGTGGCTGCATGGATTTTTGCAATTCAGATTTGGTAGTCAGAAGAAACTTCACCCTGGATTAGGCTGAAGCATCTTCTCCAAGATTATCTGCATTTGACAGGACATCTACTTCAGAAACTTGCTAAATACATAAGTGACTAAATACAGGTTAAATAATAAATACATTTCTTTGTGACTGCCTTGACATGTTTTCATATCTGGTATGAATTAAGCTTCATGGAGCTACTGTGAAAGAAAAATGGATAGCTGGAGGGAAATGCATTGAGATTTTTTTCCATCTTATTCTGAACCCAAGAGAGAGAATAAACAAGAAAGAGAAAGAGACAATTTTAAATTGCAAAATATAGGCATCCAAAGTTGTTATAGCAAATGCTCAAAAGCTTCTAGTTAGCCTAGAAAATTAAATCCACCCAACCATCAGCAATATCCATTGAGCAAAATGACACATAGCTCTAAATTCAAGATTCAAGGTGCTGGTGATGACCTATAAAGCCCTAAATGGCATGGGTCTGGGTTATTTACGGGACCACCTCTTGCCGGCGTTAACTTCCCATCGCCCTGTGCGCTCCCACAGAGAGGGCCTCCTCAGGGTGCTGTTGGTCAGGGAATGTTGACTGGTGGCTCCCAGGGGCAGAGCATTCTCTGTGGGCACGCCTGCCCTCTGGAATCAGCTTCCAGTTGAGCTTCGGATGGCTTCCGACCTTCGCTCGTTTCGCCGCAACCTGAAGACTTGGTTGTTTGAACAGGCCGGCCTGGACTGAGGGATTGGATTTTAGAGTTTAAATTTTAAAAATTTTAAATTTTAGAATGTATTTATTACTTAGGGCTATTGATTTAATCTTATTTTAATTTTTATACCTTGTGTGTTGTTAGCGTTTTAATTGCCCTGTACACCGCCCCAAGTCCTTGGAGAGGGGCGGTATATAAATCTAATAAATAAATAAATAAATAAATAAATAAATAAATAAATAAATAAATAAATAAATAAATGTACCTATGATGAGTACCGCTTAACATTGTGCTGGTGACCCCACACTTGGAATACCATGTAAATTTCTGGTCGTTATGGTACAAAAAAAGATGTTGAGACCCTAGAAAGTGTACAGAGAAGAAAAATAAAGATGATAGAAAGGCCTGGAGACTAAATCGTATGACAAACAGTTGTTGGTGTGTCTAGCCTATTGAAAAATAGGATTGGGGGATATGATTACTTACTTGAGGAACTGTCAAAAGGAAATGGGATTGCCTTATTGCCTTATTCTCCAAAGAACCAGAGGGCAGGACAAGAAATAATGTGTGGAAGTTTGTTAAAGAGAGATCCAATCTAGAAGTAAGGATATTTTTTTTTGTCAGTGAAACAATTAATCAACTTGCCTCCTGGGTTGTGACTGTTCCATCACTGGAGGTTTTCAAAAATAGACCGGACAACCATTTGACTGGGATGCTATAAATCTCCTCCCTTGAGCAGGCAGTTGGACAAGAAGACTTCTGAGAGTCCTACCAGCCCTATGATTCTATCATTCTGTGATTCTATGATATAACAACAACAACAACAACAACAACAACAACAACAACAACAACAACAA
>JAKJMR010000517.1:2214165-2224549 GCA_024449315.1 Daboia siamensis | reverse complement strand
ATAATAATAATAATAATAATAATAATAATAATAATAATAATAATAATGTTGGAAGAGAGGCCTTGGAGGTCATCTAGTCCAACTCCCCTCCTCAGGCAGGAAACCCTATACTATTTCAGATAAATGGCTGTCCAGTCTCTTCTTAAAAACTTCCAGTGTTGGAGCATTCACTGCTTCTGGAGGCAGGTTGTTCCACTAGTTAATTGTTCTAACTGTCAGGAAGTTTCTCCTTAGTTCTAGGTTGCTTCTCTCCTTGACTAGTTTCCATCCGTTGCTTCTTGTCCTGCTTTCAGGTGCTTTGGAGAATAGCTTGGCTCCCTCTTCTTTGTGGCAGCCCCTGAGATATTGGAACACTGCTATCATGTCACCCCTCACCCTTCTCTTCATTAAACTACACATACCCAATTCCAGCAATCGTTCCCTATATGTTTTAGCCTCCAGTCCCCCAATCATCTTTGTTGCTCTTCTCTGTACTCTTTCTAGAGTCTCAACTTCTTTTTTACATTGTGGTGACCAGAACTGGATGCAGTATTCCAAGTGTGGACTTACCAAGTCATTATAAAGTGATATTAATATTTCATGTGATCTTGATTCTAGGGACGCGGTGGCTCAGTGGGTTCTATCCTCTGTTAATGCAGCCTAGCACTGTGTTGGCTTTTTTGGCAGCTGCAGCACACTGCTGGCTCATATTTAGCTGATTGTCCACTAGAATTCCAAGATCCCTTTCACAGTTACTACTATTGAGTGAGGTAACACCTATATTGTACTTGTGCATTTGGTTTTCCTTGCCTAAATGTAAAACCTTGCTTTTTTCACCATTGAATTTCATTTTGTTAGATAGTGGCCAATGTGCAAGTCTGTCAAGATCCTTCTGTATCTTAAGCCTATCTTCTGGAGTATTGGCTATTCCTGCCAACTTGGTGCAGTTTGCAAATTTGATAAGTTCCCCATCTATCCCCTGGTCACTGAAGATGTTGAAGAGCACTGGGCCCAAAACAGAGCCCTGTGGCACCCCACTGCATATTTACTTCCATGTAGATGCAGTTCCATTGATGACCATATGCTGAGTACAGTCGGTCACCCAGCTATGAATCCTTCTGGTGGTGATGCTGTCTGTCTAACACTGTCTAACCCACATTTTTCTATCTTATCAAGTAGTAGGTTGTGATCTACTTTATAATTATGTGGTCTACTTTATTCATTTTGTGTACCTTGCACTGGATTCTAGAGACATATTTTCAGCTTGATTTGAATGTGATTGGAGATTTTGTGCCTGGCTTGTATTGTAGCATCTGCACTGTTTTTATTTTAGAGCATTAGCTGCAAGCTTTGGAGCAAACAAGTTTTGCTCATTTTCTCTATGTGTCTTTTTGACAGTAAATCCTGAGACATAAATGCACATGTATAGGCAAACTTTTTGAACAAAGGAAAAGTGTGTGTGATGGTACTAATATCTTAGTTTGATTCTTTACATGTTTGGTTGCTGCTGTCGTATGTTTGTCATTCATGAAACAAGAGATGGCAACACACAGACCAAAAAGGAAGGCAAATGTTTTATATTAGAAGGATACGTGCATGAATTTCTCACTGTAGGCCTGGATCCAAAAAGTTTATTAGGATCATGCAACCAGCTTGTGCTTTCCTCAGTGGAATGCTGTCTTCCCTTCCCCCTTTTTCACTCATTCTATATTGAAAACAACATATAACAGTTGAATAATTTAAATAGTCATTTGTTTTGCACTATTGGGAGATATTATTCAACAAAATTACAGACACAGTTTCAGAATTCTATGGATCTTGGCCACTGTGTGCAGCAAATCAGTTCCAATTACTGGTGCTTTTTTCTTTTTTCCTTTACCATCTGAGTCTCTAGTGCAAAAATATAGATTTTTTTGGCACTTATTGCTTCCATTGCTAATAAAATTGTCCCTTTGTAGAATGGAGGTATACTGTATGAAGTTTGGGATAATATGCAAATGCTTTTAGCCTGGTTACTGCTGTTGCAGAAGAACAATGGCTGAAAAGAAGTTTACAATATTTCTGCCCTATCTCCTGCCTGAGAGCACCTGAGAGACATCTGATCAGCCATTGGAAAGAAAAAATCCCGACTAACATGGGCATTATTTGATCATGCATGGTTGTTCTTTTATTTAGAATGTTTTGTCCCATCAATATTTTAAGATAGAATATTAATTCATTTATTATTGAATTCATAGAGTGTATACAGTATGTGCAAGTTTTAAAACAGAATTATTTATAATATGTACTTTTGGAAACACAAATATCATGAATATATAATAACAATTTGGAGGCTATTAATCTTTAGTTTAAATTTACCATAGGCAAAAGAATGCAGACAAAATCATTCCCTTGGCTAAAATGCTATATACAGTATAGCATGCCAGTATACCATGCAAGAGTCAATCTACAATCTATTTAAATGGTGAATTGTATTTAGATTCTTAAAATTTACACTTGGGATGTGGTAGCTATCTTATGAATAAATTGTCATGGTTCCAATAGATGAAACCCATCAAAAGAACCTCATGGCAAAAATTCTCCCTTAGAGAACATTTTATTCAGGAAACATAGTATTGGCACTACATAGTTGAACCGAAAAACTAAATTTCCTTCCCCCGGGTACAAAGTAACAAAGTGAAATTCCCACCCACAATAAGCTGTCATAAATCACATTCTCCAATTAGCCTAAAAAAGCGGGCTTTCTCCCCAGCTCGCCAAAACGTTATCAGCTCGTCCTTGGGTTCCCACAGCAGCATTACTATTATGGTTAGCTGAGCTTGAGCTTTCATCCCAACCCCCCCCCCCCCGCTTCTGCTCCTGAATTCTAAATATCAGAAAAAGATATGTATGTATGCGTCATGCCAAAACCACGCCCACCCCATTGCTGGCAATGGAAAAAAAGTTGTGATACATCATGACACATCACGTGACATTGTGAGTTTGACACCCCTGATATATCCTATTAGCAACAAGTATCCATTAGTATTTTAGCAATAGTTAGGTACAGGGTAAATAACTTTTGAATGGAGTACAAATGCCTATACAATGTAAAACAAAGAGCCAGACTGAATGTAATTTAATTGAAATATAATTGCAGCTAAATTCAATTGATTACATAGAGATAATATATTTTATTGATTTGTCCTCTTACTTATATGAAAAAAAAATATATTTTCAGTGTCTTTTAGAGATGCTCTGAGACTTTTGACCTATTGACATATGATTTGAGATTATTTGCAGTTCTGAGATCTCAGTCTGTGCACTCCTGATTTGGGCCATTGTGGATGAATATTTCTCCTTCTTGCAAGCAAAATACATATACCCTGCACCTTTGCTGCCTTCACATGAGAAAAGCAACTATTACTGCTAATTTATTATAAATAAATAAACTGTGATTTTCAAACAAAGCAATATTTTCAATAATAAAAGTTCAGATAGAGTTGAATCAGAACATGGAATTTTTGTTTAAGCATTTCTGTGCAACCAGAAAAATAATTTTAAAATGACTCTCTTTCCACATACTATGGTTAATAACACATTATATAGAGCTGAATGGTGTGAGTGTTGAGAGGTTTTGTTATAGTTTTAGTTTTTTATTATGAAATAAGCATCTGCTTTGCTGTTACTGCTGGGCCATAAAAACAGCACTTAAAGCTACTGGAGGTGATGGCGGCATGTAACTATTTCTCTATAATTCAAATTTTATCATCCTCCATACTTGTTGTAGAGACAGGCTTGGTGCCAATAATTTATAGACTAGGCACTTTCTCACAATTTCCATCACTAAAAAGGATGTCTGACTAGAATTTTTAGCCTCCACAAATTCTGTTTCAAGACTCTGAATTCATGAAATCTAGAAATTCTGTATCTATTACCTGTATATCTTTCACAAAATATTTTTAAAAGTCTAAAGGAATGCTAATAGTAATTAGCAATATTAGACTAGTAATGCTATGCTCTTTAACACTTTTTTCTTGCCAGCAACTTCAGAAATTTTCAGCAAAATTGAGAAAGACAGAGTTACAGAATATTTTTTCTTAAAAAAAAAGATTTTACACTACTTCAGGAATGATCATTTTGCCTTTAATGTCAGTCTGGATTTTATTCACAACAGAAATTTTCCCTGAAAGACTGACATCTTTTAGGTCCCATGCAAAGTATCATCTGTTTAGGCAATCACTATAATCACTTCAATTCCACTCTTGTGATGTGAAATCACAAATTGCAATTCCATTCTACTTTTCATATAATTAAGAATATTATCTTATAACAGCATACTAAAAATATATCATGGTGAACTGAATACATAAATAAGCAACCAGAGATCTATGTGACATACACAGCTTTCATTTTACCTGTTATCTCCTCCAATTCAGTATTTCATTTGTTTAGACAAAAATCTCTGGGGTGGAAAGCAACATATATTTCTTGCTAAGTTAGTAATTTTTTAAAAATTTTCTGGAAAAACTTTTTTTTTTGTTCCTTATGAATATTACTGTGTATAGGATTAATCCAATTTTCATTTCTTAAAAAACAATAATATAGAGAAAAGAAAATGGAAACTGATTTGTCACTAGATAATTTAAATCTTATTAATTCCAAGGATTTGCCTTATTTCAATAATAGTTTAAACATATAATTGAGGCAATTGATATAGATCATGGTCAAGGCTGATCATTCATGGGTATGAGAAACTTTTATTATTAAAACTAATGTTTAATCAATAAATAGTATAGGATTTTTCTTTTGTCTGCAGTAAACTTTCTTATCTAGCTTGGTAAACTCTGTGAAACTTCTGCTGAACCCTAGCCTAGGAAATGAAATGAGCAGTGTAATATAAAAAGATTTATAATTTATTGCTGAGTCTTGGCCAGGGAAGTCCAACATTTTCAAGCATTCTGATAATTTAATATAGTTTAAAGTATTGTTGCTATTTTTGGTGATGTTAAAAATCCAGGAAAGAACTGCATCGTAATGTATAGATGAATGAACTATTTTCATTTGATAAAATGAAATAGTCCCCCCGCCCCCACCAAAAATATAGACAGTTACAGTGGATATAAAAAGTCTACATTCTCCTGTTAAAACAGATGCTGTTGCATCTGTGAGAAATCTGTGTAGGAGGGTGAGTGTACCAATCAAAGTGGGTTGTATTAGAAATCATTTAACTCTCATACTGTTAACAAACTGTAACTAGAAATTAATGGGCTGTATTGATATAAAGTAGGCAGAAGACTGTACAAAGTTTGCATAGAGACTGATACTTGCATCTTTTGAGAAATTTTGGAGTTGAGGATCCCTCAATGAGGTAGCAAAAAAGGAAGATGGAAGTGGGACTTCACTGGCTTTGACTACTTGGCACTTTACAGCCTAATCACTATAAGGGGAAGTGGGTAATGATAAAAAGCTAGGGATTTACTCTGTATACCTTCTTTGTTTTCCACTGTGCCTGCTTTTTGTGATTTATTTATTTTATGTATTTATCAAATTTCTATATTGCCCATCAAACTTGCATGACTCGTGATAATCTTGGTGCAATTTTTTGCCTTTGATTGCATAGAAATCTTTCAAGTTTCTTTCTTTCTACTTTAATCAACCTTTTATCTCCAAAATTTCCACTTTGGAAAATGAGCTGTCATCTACTGCTTTTTCTAACAAATTAATTCTTTAAATAGATACAGTAAACATAGCTTTTCAATGACCATTTCAGCAACTACAGTTTATTATTCAAATAACACCTTCTAACTAAGAATCTTAAATTATGGAAAATGTATTAAACATTTAATATTAGAAATTTCATTGATACAACAATTTCTTGACTGCTTCTTAAAATTATATGGTCTAGTAATGTGTAAACTATAAAAAAAACCTTAACTTTGGTAGAAAACAGAAGGTTTTTTGCATAATAAATAATGAAATGCATTTATTATTATTTTTCAACTGCCAGTAAACCCTTTGTGGATCACTGGGTTTATTATTCCCACAGATGAGAGTGATGTGTTAATAAACTCATTTGATATAATATAATAACTTGTCCATATACTATCTTGAAATCCAGTTGTGCTTAGTCAATGAAAAGGCATAAATAACACATCTGGAGAAGGAGAGAATAAAGAGCACCATTTAGTAATTCTAGTACATATAGCTTTGTTTTTTGACCAGTAGATAGCAAGCAGGCAAGTAGGCAGAAGTCATTTAATGCACAGAATTTAAATAGGCCAGGAAACATGGAAAAAGCAGTAACTATTGTACCTCTTACATTGGTAAAGTAAATACAGATTAGACATCATATCCATCAATTGGTATATGTTTTTCCTTTCATGACTGATTTCCCAGTCTTTCCTGGGAACAGACCAAGGACACCAAACAATTCAAGCTACCATCAAGTTTCCTGTCTGTAGGTAGGTAATGCTGCAGTCATATTGGATTAGCAATAAATGGTAATGAAATTGGAAACAGACTCTTCCTGGCTTTACCCAAGATTCTTAAAAAAACATAAATATTTAAACGCAGAAAGTGTGATTCCAATACAAACATTATAAAATCATACACAGTGCATATTTAACTATATGCAAGGTCATACAAACATCTTCAATGATATTGCCAGATGCTAAATAGTAATATGTTTTCAGCATTCAAATGTGTAGACTGCAGAATGAAATTATTACTTATTTATACAACCAATGGATGACAACCTCATTCTCTTTCTCTTCCTTTTGATATTTACTTTAATATTTACTTCTCTTTATTTTGATATTTGATATTTTAAAAAGGTAAAGGTTCCCCCGCACATGCGTGCTAGTTGTTTCCAACTCTAGGGGCCAGTGCTCATCTCTGTTTCAAAGCTGAAGAGCCAGCGCTTGTCTGAGGACGACTCCGTGGTCATGTGGCTGGCATGACTAGATGCCAAAGGCGCACGGAACGCTGTTACCTTCCCACCGTAGTGGTCCCTATTTTTCTACTTGCATTTTTACGTGCTTTCGAACTGCTAGGTTGGCAGAAGCTGGGACAAGTAATAGGCGCTCACTCTGTTACGTGGCACTCGGGATTCGACCTGCCAAACTGCCGACCTTCTGATCGACAAGCCTAGCGTCTTAACCCACTGAGCCATCGCGTCCTTCCATTTGATATTTACTTAGACTCTAATTTGACATTATTGGTGATAAAAGCCCCCTTTTTTACCATCAGCATTTGGACATAATAGTAAAATGATATGGATATAGGTATATAAGGGTTCTTATTAGTGATAAACATAATGTCATATTAACATAGTAACAACAAGAAAAAAGTTACAGAAACTGTAGATCCACTAAAGAGAGAGAATGACAAGGAAATAACAGGCAACGAGGAGAAAGCAGAGCTGCTTAACTCATACTTTGCATCAGTCTTCACACAAAAGAAACTACAGCTCAACATACCAAAGAAATCACTGTAAAAGACAAACTAGAAACAAAAATTAAAATAAGCAGGAAAATGGTAAGAGAACACCTATCCGACCTTGATGAATATAAATCATCGGGACCCGACAGATTACATCCCAGAGTTCTGAAGGAGCTGGCAGTTGTTATCTCAGAACTATTACACCATATGTTTCAAAAATCCTGGAGCACCGGGGAAATACCTGAGGATTGGAAAAGGGCTGATGTAGTTCCCATCTTCAAGAAAGGGAAAAAAACAGACCCAGGAAACCTCAGACCAATCAGTTTAACATCAATACCTGAGAAGATCCTAGAAAAGATAATAAAAAACAGATCTGAGAACAACTAGAAGCAAACAAAGTTATAACGTATAGCCAGCATGGGTTTATTAAAAAACAGATCATGCCAAGCCAATCTTATTTCATTCTTTGATAAAGTGACTAAAGTAGTAGACCAGCGAATTGCTGTGGATGTAGTATACTTAGATTTCAGTAAGGCATTTGATAAAGTAGACCACAGCCTATTCCTTGGTAAGCTAGAAAAAGGTGGAATAGACAACATCACCACCAGATGGATCTGTAGCTGGCTGGCAAACCATACTCAATGAGTAGTTCTCAATGGTACTACATCCACATGGAGACAAGTAAACAGTTGGGTACCACAAGGTTCCGTCTTAGGCCAAATACTCTTCAATATCTTCATTAATGACTTAGATGAGAGAATTGAAGGGGAACTCATCAAATTTGCAGATGACACTAAACTGGCAAGAATAGCCAACACCCCAGAAGACAAACTCAGGATCCAAAAAGATCTTGACAAACTTGAACAATGGCCCCTCTTATCCAACAAAATGAGCTTCAATGTGGAGAAAAGCACAGTTTTACATCTAGGCAGGAAAAATCAAAGGTGCAAGTTCAGATTAGGCAAGGCCTGGTTTAAAAATAGTAACTGTGAGAGGGACCTTGGAGTCCTAGTGGACAATCACATGAATATGAACCAGCAGTGTGCAGCAGCAGCCAAAAAAGCTAATACAATCCTGGGTTGTATAAACAGAAGCATAGAATCAAGACCATGCAAAGTATTAGTACTGCTTTATAAAACCCTAGTAAGACCACACCTAGAATATTGCAGCCACTTTTGGTTACCATATCACAAAACAAGATGTTGATAGTTTGGAAAAAAAAATTCAGAGAAGAGCAATTAAGATGACGAAAGCCTGGAGACTAAAACATACGAAGAATGGCTGCAGGACTTGGGTTTGGTTAGTCTAAAGAAAAGAAGAAATAGAGGAGACATGATAATAGTGTTCCAGTATTTCAGGGGCTGCCACATGTTACTCTTCAAAGCATCATAGGGTAGGACCAGAAATAATGGTTGGAAATTGATCAGAGAGAGAAGCAACCTGGAATTAAGGAGAAACTTCCTGACAGTGAGGACAATTAACCAATGGAACAGCTGGCCTCCAGAAATCATGGGTGCTCCGTCACTGGAGATTTTAAAGAAGAGCCTAGACAGTCACTTGTCTGAGATGGTATAGATTCTTCTGCTTGAGCAGGGGGCTAGACTAGAAGATCTCCAAGGTCTCTTCCTATTCTATTCTATTCTATTCTATTCTATTCTATTCTATTCTATTCTGTTCTATTCTGTTCTGTTCTATTCTTCTGCTTCAATTTTACAGTTTTGATGGTGAAGAGATTGGTATAAGTTACAGGAAATATAATGCAGCTACAATCTTTCTTTATGACTTGTCTCAATAAAGTTTCTGAGCTAAGGAAATTATATGTGGCTGTAACTGCCATACTGAAGGAAAACTAAAGGTGTGAAATTTGACTCACTAAGACAAATACTGCAGCTTTTGCTGGCACTTGCTTTGTTGAACTAGGGGTCACTATAAACATTAACCTTCTGTTAAACAATTATTGTAGTTGATGGAGAGAATTTCTCATTTGTTTAAAACTACAGTGAACCTTAAGAAAACATGTATAATAAAGATAAAGTCAGTTTAGCTATTTGTATTGGATAAGAGGACTGTTAGTTATAAATATTTGCATTATATGCAATGTGAAGTAAAGAAAGGGTCATTTGGGATTAATTCTGGACAAATAGAATTGCCAGCATTTGAGAACATGCTTCACAAAACAAAAAGTTTCCCTACTTGTATAAGAAATGTCATCTGAGCAATTTCAGCTACATCAGATTCTTTTCAAAAATAGAGCCTGAATGAAATCCTGAACTGGTGCACAAGCCAAAGACCTCCCAAATTTAGATGCAATAAACAATAGCAAGAAAACAAGCAAGCTCAGAGAGCACCAAGGGCCCCTCATAAACAATAGCATTTTCCTAAAGAATAAGGGCTGCATTTCACAGGAAAAGCATACTGACATTTTAGGTTATTATGTAGTCATTAGAATTATGGACAATTAAACAGGACAAAGTAAGAACCAGTTAGCATTTCAACCAATAAAAACTGAATTTTGAGCAAGGTAAAACCAAAGTTTCTTGAAAATTAAGTCCCATACTTGAAGGATACTTGATCTTCATTCTGAAATTTAAGAAGTATAAATCTATTGAATTATTTCATCCTTTGGCAAAAGTACATAAAATCACACTTTAGTTTCAGTTTGTACAGTTTTGCATTTAGGTTCAAAAAGCAAATGACAGACTACAGATGGCAGACAGCAAGCTTTGGATTGATTTGTCTTTAGTAAGAATACATTTGATGAATTATGTTCAGTTCTGGATATCTTATTTCAAGAAACTAATTTATAAAACTACATGGTGAATTTGACTGAAATAAAGTTAATTAACCACAGGCATTAGTATTTAAGTGCTATTGATTTGAATTGTTTCAAAGATGCAAGAAGTAACACATGCTCTCCTGATCTGGGTATACTATTAAGGGAGGAAAAATCAAATGCACAGGTATAGTATAGGTGGTACCTTGC
>JAKJMR010000517.1:2203645-2213685 GCA_024449315.1 Daboia siamensis | reverse complement strand
TTATTATTATTATTATTATTATTATTATTATTATTATTATTATTATTATTATTATTATTATTATTATTATTATTATTATCATGGGGCCATAGACCTGTTTGTATAGAAAGTAAACTCTTGAATTCTTAGCCATTTAGAAAATAGTTATAGTTTCATGAAGTTTTAATTAAAATGTTAGGGAGGCAGAGATGAAAAATATACTAATGATGAAATATAGTACCTTTTCAGATTTGCTGAAGTACCTGGACAGTAAGCATTCTGGAGGAGGAAGAGGCAAGCAAGCATATGCAGCACAGTTTTGTACATCATTTGAAAACTTCCATAGTCATTAATGCCTGAACAGCACCAAGTTGTAAAATAATACTCTAAAATAATATATGAGATACCTGATCAGCAACTCTATGTTATAAATTAAATTAGTAATAAAATCAAAACAGTTCCATTTCTCTGATTCTATTATGCATTCACAAAAAAACATTGTTCAAATTTCTGCTCCATTTACACAGATGACTTTAATTGGAATTCCCTTGTAATTGAGAATAGGATTGAACTTTAATGGATTCAACAGACATTGTAGGAAATTGGGAACTGAATGTTCATTTTCTTAACAGTATAAACTTAACAAAAGTCATTATACTTTCTTATATGAAATGAAATAATATCTTTTTTCTTTTAAATGAATTACTGAAAATACTTGTTGAAATTATTTTTTAAATAAAGGATACAATTGTAGCATTTTATGAATAAAGAAAATTGAAATCAAGTGATTACCAGATGTGCTACTCAAAATAATTAGCTACAAAGATCATAATTAGCAAACATAGGAAGTAATTTGATACAACTTTAAAAGAACTATTTATTGAAGAACTGAATAGCAGCTGGCATTGCACTGCTGTTTTTAATGAATATTTCTTATAAAAATGCCCTTCACATGAAGTTTTGATTGGTAGCTAGCATTGTTCTACAGGCAGAGATTTTTAACCAGAAATAATCTAGAAACAACAAAACAACTTGAAAGGAACTACAGATTTCACTAATTCACAAATCTGTTTTATTATCAAAAGTATTTTTGGCTTTATTATTGAAGAAATTGTATGTGTTCACTGAAACAATATGTATATTCTTTAGGAAAATCAGCTGGAACTGAAAGGCTGGTAAATTAAAAGAGAAGCGAACTGGAAGTTTGAAGGAACTGTGAACAGAGTGAGGAGAAAAGCAAAGATTTAATATATATCCTCAAGATTATATAATTTATATATGAAATAATTTTTTCTCAGTGAGAGTAGTGCTTTTGTGGGGTGCTAAAAAACATACAAAACTGAAAACAAAGGGACATTATTTTCCATATTTCTTTGAATTTCCTTCCAAAGTTTGCACTTAGTTACAAGAAAAAGGAGGATACTTTTTGTTTTGTACTGGGTTCGTTGCTTAATGATGAAAATGAGGCAAGTTCAGCAAAGATCATTGTTTATTGCTTGCAGGATCTGAACTGAGGATCAGGGCTGTGAATGCAGCAATTTATATCCTGGTCTCTGGTGGCGGCCAATAGGTTTCAAGCAACCTATTGCTGCCCTAGAGGCAACCAATAGCGGTGCTGGAAACGGGTTGTCTGAGGAGCTGAGAGCCCTTAGCCAGCTTCCCTGCTCAAGCAACCTCCCAGCAAATACCCACATGGTGTTCCCTTAACAAAACAAGCCCAATACATTACACCCCTCCCCCTAGAATGTACAAACATTATAGCAACAAAAGAGAAGTAATTACAGTGATACAAGTTTACAAAGGTATAACAATAGTGTGAGTTAACACGTTTCCATCCTACCTAATACAGATGATTCCTAGCTAGCAGCACAATAAAGGTATGCACAACATTATAGCTTCATTATTTCAGGACAAAATCTTGTAGATAAACAGAAGGTTTGTGAGCCCTTGTGGAATGCCTGGGGGACCCAGGCACTTCCTGGCCTACCAGCTTGCCCGCTGGGCTGGGTAGACCAGTGTCTCTCGATTCAATTGATTCTGCTTGGCTCACCATTCTCTGGCTGGCCCTTCCATGTTGGCCCACCCCAGAGTCAGTTTGTTCCACAGAGTTAGCACAGCAGCTGTAGTATTCAGGTTGGCTTTCTTTGTCAGGGGACCCATGTTGCACTTCCAGGCTTTCCTCCCCTACAGCCATCTCCCTGTTGCTCTGGCTGCTTGGACCCTCAGAGCCTATGAATGGACCGGTCTGGTTGCTGGTTTGCGGTTCGTGGCAAGGACCTGTGATGAAGTCCTCGTTTTGTGGCCATTCTGGAAAACGCTTCCTAAACTGATATGGCAATGGACAACTCGCCTGCCCTCTAGGCCCACTTCATATGAGAGAGGGCCTGACATTTTAGTGATTTTCCCTGGCACCCACAAGTTCCCATGCCCATAGTTCCTGGCCCACACCCCGTCACCCACTTGTAGCCCCCTCGGGGGTTTAGAGTGAAAGGCCTCTGCTGCCACCCAGTATGGGTGCAACCAGTCCAGCTTCATGATTAGTTGACTCCCCCAGCACAGCTCCGCTGGGCTTTTCCCTGTAGCCGTGCATGGTGTGGAATGCTGGCAAAGCAAAATGTTGGCCAGTCTGTGGTGCTAGTCCCCAGTCACTATATGCCTCAAAGACTCTTTTGTTGTGTGAACCATATGTTCGGCTTGACCATTAGTAGCTGGGTGAAACAGGGCTGATGTCACATGCCTAATGAGGTTTGCACTCTACTTAGTGTCTTGTCTGCTGCTGTTTTTGCAGCTATGACCCCTGTGTGGAGGGGAAACTCTGGCAAGTCTTGAATGGACAAAATACAGGTTGCTGGGACTGGATCTGGTTCAATTTGAGGCAATGTAAGCCTGCTCAGGCCATCTGCATGACCCATATCCTTGCTGGGTTTGTGAATTAGCTTAAATGTATAAGCCGATAAAAAAATGGACCATCTAAGCATTCTAGGGGATAAAATGTGGGGTGTCTGTCTATCTGTAGTGAATAACTCCAATAGCAGTTTATGGTCTGTAAAGACCGTGAAGTCCTTGCCATATAAATAGTCATGGAATTTTTTAACTCCCGCTACTATGGCCAATGCCTCTTTGTCAATTTGAGCATAATTATGCTCAGTGGAGGACAGTGTCCTTGAATAAAAAGCAATCGGAACTTGAGTTCCATCTTTCTCTAAGTGAATTAAGACTGCACCCACCCTGTATGGGGACACGTCACATGCTAAGCATGGCTTGGACTCTTTGAAATGAGTGATAGTGGAACTGACTGACAGAAGTGACTTCAATTCCTGGAAAGTCTTTTCATGGACACTTGTCCACTTCCATATAGCATTTTTATCCAAGAGCCTGTGTAGCGGCTCTGCCTTTGTGGCCTTGTTAGGAAGGAACGCGTGGTAAAAATTTAGGAGGCGCAGGAATGCCTGCAGCTCTCCTTTTGTTTTAGGGCTAGATGCCATCTGAATGGCTTTTACTTTAGACTCAGCAGGGTGGATGCCATAAACATCAATGTGAAACCCTAAGAATCCAGTTGAAGGGACTCCAATACTGCACTTATTCATTTTAAGCTTGAGGCCTTCTTTTTGCAGCCTCTGCAGGATGGCTCTGAGTCTCCTTGCTAGCACCTCACTGGATTCACCAGCAATGAGCACGTCATCAAAATAGGGGCAAACCCCCGGAATGCACTTGAGTGCATGTTCCATGATGCCCTGAAAAATGACTGGGGCTACACTGACCCCAAATTGCAGGTGCTTTACTTTAAATGCTCCCCTGTGGGTTACAATTGTCTGTGCTGTGGCCTCATCAACAGGAAGTTGCTGATAGGCCTGAGCCAAATCTAATTTTGCAAAAATGGTGCCACCCTGCAAGGATGCCAGGATGTGGCTTACTACTGGTACTAGGTATGTGTGCTGTTTGAGTGCACAGTTAATTGTGCAATTATAATCTGCACAGATTCTGACCTCCCCATTGGCTTTTAGTGGTGTTACAATTGGGGTCTCCCACTCACCCCCATCTACTGGCTGCAATACGCCCTATTCAACAAGTTTATCTAGTTCAGTGTCTATTTTGTGTTTGAGGGCAAATGGAACCCTATGAGGTTTAATCCTGACTGGCACTACATTCGGATCTAGTTTGAATGCTATTGGCGGGTCCGTGTATGTTCCCAGAGCTGAATCAAACACATCTGCAAATTTCTCGCATACAGTCGTTAGACTCGCAACTTGTGTCCGGTTGATCCTGGTTACTTGGATGCCTAGTGCATCAAACCAATCGAGCCCAACCAGGCTCGTTCGCTGGCCCCCTACTACAACAACATCCAGGTGTCCTGTAAACCCCTTAAATTTAACAGCTAGTGTGGCTTCACCTTTGACTGCGATTCTGGCATTCTGAAAATCAGTTAGTACAATGTCATAAGGCCTCAGCTTGGCCCATCTTTTGCTGCGACTACAAATGAAATTAAATATTTCAAGGGAAATAATAAAAATGGTGGAGCCTGTGTCTAGCTCTATCTTGCAGGGGACCCCTTGCAGCCCCACCTGAAGTCGATATTTAGGCTTAATTGGATGGTGAGCACCAGTATGGCAAATGCTTCTGTGGCTGGAGCAAAACCCCACGCTGTACTGTCCTGGGGCCCTGGTAGCTCTCCTGGTTGGATTTTACGACTGGTGATTTGATGGCCAGTCTCTCTGGTGACCTCTGCAGATAGACGTGATGTGGCCTGTCTTCCCGCAGGCCCAGCACATGGCTGTCTGGAACCTACAGTCAAACGTTGGTGACGGCCGCCACAACCTGAACATCTAAGGAAGGGATCTGCCTTGTAAGTGGCCTCATGTTGCTTGTTGCTGCAACACTGTTGGTCGAGTTGTCTGTGTAGCTTGTCAACTTCTGTGTCATCTTCAGTGTCTTCTGTGTGTTCGGCGTCCTCGTGGTGGACGGCTTCTTCGCGTTGTGCCATTTTGGCAGGCCGCATGGCTCATACGGCCCTGCCGGCAGCTTCGTCCACCATGACTTCCTTCTGTGCATCTGAAAACAATAGAATCTCTTTGGCAAAGAGCTTCTGCTGAAGCTCTTGGTTGCGGGACCACAGACAAGCTGGTCTCGTAGTCTCTCCTCAACATTGGAGAACTGGCACAGGCATGCAGCCTGCCTCAAGGCCACGATATACTCGGATGCGGTTTCACCTGGTTGCTGTACTCTTTGCTTGAATGCATAGTGCCAAGTGATTACCAACAGCTTGGGCTGGAAATGGTCTCCAAGCTTCTTTTTCAAGTCCACAAAGGATACAGACTCTAAAGGCATTGGTGCGAACAGGTTCTCTGCTATGTCAAATGTTGCTGGGCCACACACATAGAGAAGCATGGTGGCCTTCAGTCCATCCTCGGCAACCTGGTTCACTCGAAGGTAGTTCTCGACCCTGGACAGGTACAAGGACCACTCTTCTGGTTGCTTAGTGTTGAATTCTTCCAGCTTTCCAACCTTGGCCATTTCAGCTGGTCTTTGTGGCTGGTGCTTGGTGTTATTGAATCCTGCTCCTCCATTGCCCAGGGACTGGTTCTCTGGGTGCGTGGTCACTTGCATGGCTGTGCTAGCCAACCATAGGGGGGGGGGGAATTGCTTTTCCTGCCAGGCGTGCGCTGCCTCTTCCCTAGTGACTTTCAGCTCAGTTGAAGGAGATGGATCCCACCTTCGTCACCAGTGTTATGTACTGGGTTCGTTGCTTAATGACGAAGACAAGGCAAGTGAGTTCAGCAAAGGTCATTGTTTATTGCTTGCAGGATCTGAACTGAGGAACAGGGCTGTGAATGAAACAATTTATACCCTGGCCTCTAGGTGGCGGCCAATAGGTTTAAAGCAATCTATTGCTGCCCTAGAAGCAACCAATAGCGGTGCTGGAGATGGGTTGTCTGAGGAGCTGGGAGCTCTTAGCCAGCTTCTCTGCTGAAGCAACCTCCCAGCAATTACCCACGTGATGTTCCCTTAACAAAACAAGCCCAATGCATTACACTTTTCACTTTCATTTAGATCTGCTTTCAAGTTGTTATCAACTTTTCTCATATCTGAACACCATATTCTTCATGCTTTAGGATGGAAACATAACAACACCTAATTACAAATGACTAATTGACTAAAGTGGACTCTATTTCTTAAGAAAAAAACTCCCCATAGATTCAAAGATTCATAATTGTGGATTATAGTCTGGAGGTAGTATAACTAATAGGATCAACCCTTTCATTTAAATAACTCTTATTCATACAGGAGTACTCATGTGTAAAGCAATCTTTTCACATCAGATATTCAAGTAGTTGCCTTGGGTTATTGGGGATAAAGCTGTGGTGCTTTCTGTTCCCATAGGACGTATAAATGCTTGACGCTTGAACAACATTCACATAATGCTGATAACTGACATATTTTAACAAGAGATCTTCAAATATTTATACATATACAAAAAAAAAAAGACATTGGCACAATGTATAAAGAAAACACATTTTCAAATGCCTTGCTCAGACAAAGCCAATTAGCTTTTTGAGAACAGAAAGCTTCATTGAATACTGTGATACAAGAAGTTCCTCTTCTTCCTTGTCTTCAAAAGGGAGACAGTTTAAATAAGGACACATTAAGTGAGTATCTTAGTTTGAAGTGTTCTGAGCAAAACTATTGATGAGGAAAACCCAGACTGATGGTGAGACACTTCCTCAAATCTACTTGTTTACCTTTAGATTGCATTTTACTATCCCATTTTTTCCTTTGGGTGGAGCAACTGATGTTGGCCTTTTTACAGGTAGAGGTTGACCAAAACTTTTGTGAAAATAAATATATTGCCAATATAATAGATAATACAGTCTATATATATATATATAATGGATAATACACTCACCTTAAAACACTACCTATATTTAATTTTAAAAGCCACTGCTTCTATAAATGGATGCCATCATCATTTCAACTAACTTTTATGTAGATGCCACTTTGGTTTGAATTTGCCATTTGAAAGTAGGAACAGAGTTTAATTTTTGGTGGGAGCTTCTGGTTTGTGTTGAAATACATTACTCCAAAAAAAGAGAGAAACAGATGAGGGTTAATAGGAATAAGAAATTACAAATACTTTATACAAAAAGAAAAGAAAAAGAAAGAAATAAGGAAAGGAAGGAAGGAAGGAAGGAAGGAAGGAAGGAAGGAAGGAAGGAAGGAAGGAAGGAAGGAAGGAAGGAAGGAAGAAAGAAAGAAATAATATATACATATGCATACACACACACACACATACACACATACACACACACACACACCCACACACACATACACACACACACAGATACCCCCCCCCACACACATATATATATACATACACACACATACATATATATACATATACATATACATATATACATACACATACATATACATACATACATACACACACACAGACACACACACACACACACACACACACATATACACACACACACACACACACACACACATATTCTAAAATCAATTACAGATTTCAAGTAAAAAGTGCTTATTCAGGTGTTTTGTTTAATTTTAAAAAGGGAAGGCCTGTATCAGATTTTTGCAGAAAGTATTTCATCTCTCTCTTTTCCATTCTGATAATTCTGCATGTAACTTACTAGAAGTTTGTAGTGCTTTCTTAACTCCTAATTTGCATGCTGTAACTTCAAAGCCATACTGACAAACACTTCGCTGATAAAGCTTTTTCAGAAAACCAGAAAACTATTTTTATTGCTCAAGTAAAATATCAAATTTCAGAATCAGTCCAGATTTCCAGAGATTTCAAATGCATCTGTCTCTCTTCTACTTCTAAGATGTTCAATGAGACTTTTTCAGACTCTGAAAGAAGGTACAAAGAGTTCATTTTCAGATCATACCCTCCATACCCTGAGAATGTTCTCTCCAGTCTTCTCTTTCATTTCTATTCCCCAGGGACTTATTTTACCATAGAGATAAAGCACTTTCCCACTTTTCTAAAAGGGCAGTAAACTGGCATATTGCTTATAAAACATTGAGCCAAGTTGCAGGGGGTGTGTATTCTCCCATTAATTCTGCTTTAATAACAAAGGGCTTATGTTTTACTTACAAAACATGATTCATAGGAGTATGAAGGTTATAACTTGCATTTTTCTATATATCTGAATATCTGAATTTTAAAAAATGAACACATTCTTGCCCTTATTGTGGCAGTGATTCTGACCTGTAATATTTCTACCATGTTTATATTTGTTTCTGAAAATAATATACCACATGTGATTAGAATTGAACACAGTATTCCAAGTGTGGCTTCACTAGTGTATTGTAGAGTAGTACTATCACTTCCCATGATCTTAATATTATCCCTTTGTTGATGCAGTCAAGGACTGCATTGGCTTTTTTTGGCAGCAACTGCTAATTCATACTTAAGTGGTGGCCCACCTAGATCCCTCTCACAGCCACTATTATTGAGCCACGTAGTGCTTATCTTATAATTGTGCATTTGGTTTTTCCTATCTAAGTGCAGGACCTTTCTTTTCTCACCACTGAACTGCATCTTGTTGGATAATGTCCAATGGTGAAGGCTGACAAGATCCTTCTGAATCCTGAGTCTAATATGTTAGCATTTCCCCCCAGGTTTGCAGGTAAGTGTCACCTGCAAATTTGATGAACGTTACATTAATTCTTTCATCTATGTCATTTATGGAAATATTGAAAAGCACTAGACCCAAGACAGAACCTTGAGGTACCCCAGTGCATGCTTCCCTCTATGTAGATGCGCTCTACTGAGGGCTGCAGTTTGTCAACTGCAAATGTATCTGGTGTTGGTACTGTCTATCCTACATCTTTTACCAAATCCTTCCCTATCCCGATCTCCATTCATGTTTTGTCTCCCACAGTGCTGCTTTTGATAGGTTGGACTATTTTTTTTTTCATTTTGCATGAAGATAGATGCAAAAAAGGAATTATCATCAGAGTTCTGCTTTTTCCTGCTGCCTGTCACCTTCTTGCCATCTTCTCCCTGTAGTGAACTAACTATTTTCTTGACTTTCTTCTTGGTCCTTACATATGGAAAGAAACCTTTTTGTTATTTTTGGCATTTGTTGCAAGTCTTAGTTCACTCTGAGCCTTGGCCTTCCTGACTCTGCTCTTGCAGATTTGGACCTTTTGCTGGAATTCTGTTTTAGTTTTGTGCCCGTCTTTCCATTTTTTATCTCTCAGTTTGTCAGGGAGTTCTTTCTGCAGTCATGCTGGTTTCCTCTGATGTCTCTTGTTTCTCTTTCTCTGTGGTATTATTTTTGTTTGGGCCTCAATTTATCTCATTTTTCAGAATTTCAGTGTTCAAATATCTGTCCTACTAAACCCACAGAAGATTAATTTAATACTATAAAATTAAATTCTTACATTATAAAAAAATTAACTACATGGAAACCTCACAGAATGTTTATAAAAGTTTCAATTGCTTTACTGTTGGAGATGCTATTCAGGAGATTCCAACACATTGCAAGGGACCTTGAAGGTCTTCTAATCCAGCTCCCTGCTCAAGCCGGAGGACCTATATTCAAGGTGTTAGTAATGACTTACAAAGCTCTACATGGCATGGGTCCGGATTACCTACGGCAACACCTGCGGCCGGCGTCAACTTCCCTCCGTCCAGTGCGCTCCCACAGAGAGGGCCTCCTCAGGGTGCCCCTGATCAAAGAATGTCGATTGGTGGCCCCTAGGGGAAGAGCGTTCTCTGTGGGCGCGCCAGACCTATGGAACCGCTTGCTGGTTGAGCTCCGGACAGCCCCTGACCTTCACTCCTTCTGGCGCGATCTAAAAACATATTTATTTGAGCAGTCTGACCTGATCTGATGGGTTAAGGGGTTTTAATATATTTTAATTATTGTTTTTAATAACGGGCATTTATTTAATCCTTTTTTAACTTTTGTATCTTGTTTTATGTATTTATTGCCCTGTACACCGCCCTGAGTCCTTCGGGAGAAGGGCGGTATAAAAATCAAATAAATAAATAAATAAATAAATAAATAAATAAATAAATAAATAAA
>JAKJMR010000517.1:2168359-2203635 GCA_024449315.1 Daboia siamensis | reverse complement strand
AAATAAATAAATAAATAAATAAATAAATAAATAAATAAATAAATAAATAAATAAATAAATAAATAAATAAATAAATAAATAAATAATATACCATCTCAGACAGACTGGACAGTCTCTTTTTAAAAACTTCCAGTGATGGAGCACCCGCAATTTCTCCGGGTAAGCTGTTCCACTGGTTGATTGCCCTCACTGTCAGGAAATTTCTCCTTAATTCCAGGTTGCTTCTCTCTTTGATCTGCTTCCAACCATTGTTTCTTGTCCTTCCCTCTGGTGCTCTGATGATCAATCTGACCCTCTCTTCTTTGTGACAGCTCCTCAAATACTTGAATACTGTTATTATATCTCCCCTATTTCTTCTTTTCTTCAGACTGGCCAAACCCAAGTTCCACAGCCATTCTTCATACATTTTGGTCTCCAGGCCTTTGATCATCTTAGTTGCTCTTGTCTGAATTTTTTCCAGACTCATCTTTTTTGTGTTATGGTGAACAAAATCGACCTGAATTTATGCTATTGACACATTTTGAGTTGATATCAATAAAGGTAAAGGTAAAGGTTCCCCCGCACATGCGTGCTAGTCGTTTCCAATTCTAGGGGCCGGTGCTCATCTCCGTTTCAAAGCCGAAGAGCCAGCGCTTGTCCGAGGACGTCTCCATGGTCATGTGGCCGGCATGACTAGATGCCAAAGGCGCACGGAACGCTGTTACCTTTCCACCGTAGCGGTCCCTATTTTTCTACTTGCATTTTTACGTGCTTTCGAACTGCTAGGTTGGCAGAAGCTGGGACAAGTAATAGGCGCTCACTCTGTTACGTGGCACTCAGGATTCGATCCGCCAAACTGCCGACCTTCTGATCGACAAGCTCAGCGTCCTAACCCACTGAGCCACCGCATCCCTTTGATATCAATAGTACTGATCAATTGCTATATGTTAAATATGCACATGCTTTTCTTAACTATTCCTCTATGTGGCAGATTTTGTGGAAACTGAAAAGAAGAAATGAAAGACATAGCCACTGAGTGAGTCTGTGATAGCTTATCTTATAAATGGCCATTCAACTCCAGTGGAAAGAAATCTGAGGAAAAGCCTATCAAAATAACAAAAAGCTCCATATTAATTCCACCTAACTATAACTGACACTGGAAAATTACTATTACAGTTTTCCATGATTATCCCAAACATTTCTTTTTTAAAAAAAAAAAAAAAATAAGCCATTTTCAAGACAAAATAAAGTATTTGTGTGTTGTTTTCTTTGTGTGGCAAACTGTTCCAAACCACTGAAATATGCATGGTTCGTTTCATAATGGCATTACCATACTGTTGTTTATATTCCAGCTTCTCAAAAATAATGTCTACCTGCGCTTACATGCACATACACAAAATGGATCTATGGAACATTGTCCATATTACAGTGATTAGAATAAGGATTACAGTTAGCCTTATTTTTCCCTAAACTAGAGAGGCCACTGATTGAATATGCTTTGTTCAAATTTTGGATAGATGGATGAATATAAACAGATAGAGCAAAATGAAATGATATATGGACTGTTAAGTATATTTCTGAAGAAGTTGAGCTTTGAAATATAAAAGGACAAAATCTGGAATTGATTTTTCTTCTATACACATCTTCATCATGACTACAGGGCTGGTTGTTACAACTCAAAGGTAATGAGGGTAATTCGTGTGCTTTTATCTAATCACGCTGCTTTTTAAAAAAAGAAAAAGAAAAAAGAAAAACAGCAATAAACTAGGCAACATCTGTCTAATGGAAGGGGTTGGCCACTGCATTATTCTAATTTGGTGTTTTATTTATATATTGGAACAATTGTGAACTGTTACACAGCATTGCTCTTTAAGAAATGCTAGAATGAAAAAAGCATTTAGCGGGAAAGATTGAAAGAACATGGAAATCTCTCGAGTCAGTGGCCGATGATCTCATTACATTCCAGGGCTTCAGACTCAGCAATAGAACACAAGGCATGAGAATTGATAAAAACGCAATGTAGATGTTCTTTGTAAAAGCTGCCTAAGATTAAAACTTCAACTCTGTTGCACAAAGTTTTTCATTAATAAAAATCCCTTTTTGTCATGTTGGCAATGAAAAAAGATTTATCACAACTGGGTAAGGACAAAAGAAGAAGTGTTATGTGTTCACTGTGGTCCTCATCTCCCTCATATGCACAACAAATGGAAAGGACTTGGTTACTTCTGTTTATGGATGCCTCCTTCAGATTTTTGTCCGGTAATGAAATTGACTAATGTGCTTGTTCTAACCACTCCACATCAGTATTTGAAAAATGCAACTCATACATGTATGTGTACTGCAGTAAGTGTACTGATGTACAACCAAAATTGGGACTGGAATGTCTGTTGCTAAATGATGCAGCCATTAAGTGAGTCATCACATGATCACACCCACTTTAGGATGTTTCTTTCTCATTGTCATTAAATGAACCACCACGGTCACTAAGCAAATCACCTGGTTAAGAAAATTTGGCTTTTCCCATTAAGTTTGCTTTCCAGTTGACTGAGAAGGTAGCAAATGGTGATCATGGGATATTGCAAGAGAATATAAGAAAGAACATAAGCTAGAATGCATGCATATTTGTCTATATTAACACATGGCTGTTCTCGTCATGAGTGAATTTAAAATTTTTTATATTCCTTGTATTTCTGAAATTACTAGCCAGACATTTCTAGTGTCTGAATTCTTTTCTCAATAAGAAAAATGCAAACCTATAGTAGGATTTGATAGACTTGAGAGAGAATCATAATGGCTTTTGCAGATATTAAAAACACTGGGACTCTTTTCTTTCATAACAATATCATCTTGGGATTGAAGTCACTCATATTCAGAACAGCATTAACATTTCATTTATGTTATGTTGATCTAAGTGAAATTTTAACTTATTAAAATTTAATATTGGGTGAAAAAGGATGAAAAGTATTACAATGTGCAAGAAGTGGACATTTAAGACTGTTCTCTCCATCAGGAATTCAATAAGAATCAATTCTACCAACATGGGGGAAAAATATACCCCTCTTATTCAAGGAAAACAAAGATTTCTCCTTTTCTTCCTATACACTGAATTGCTATTGATTTTTTTTCTCTCAAGCTCTCTTTTTTACAAACATACCCAGACTATATTTTAAATTTATTTACTTATTAAATAAATTTATATGGCCACCCAATTCATGGACAGGTGATTCAGGTGGCTTACAACACTAAAATTTCACAACATAGAAACCCATAGCCCCCGTAACAGAATCAAATCAAACAATGCTATTAGCACCATATGGCTACTATTTATTTAGCATATGGCATATCATCCATGGACATTCAATACATATTAACATTTTGCTTAGGAAAAAAATACAGTAAAATATGGATGCTATATTCAGATACCAATGTCTAGGCTATATAACCACTGAAGAGCTGCATTGTTTATATGAAAAAATATAATCAGATACTGGACTAGTACATGGCCTTAGCTTACAGCTGGTCATGATGTGATTTACAGTTTGATATGGCATCCCACAGTCACACCGAGGGGAGGATACCACACCTGATTTACAGAGTAACTCCTGACAGACACCATGTAAGGTCCAAATCCTATTCAGGACTGTCCACTGCTGGCATGATAGTTCAAAGCCTGGCACTTTCTGTGTGGGGTCATTTATATGTCTTCCTATGTCTGGATGTTGAGCAACTCATTTGGCTTTCCATTGGGAATCAATGTCAAAGTTATTGAGCAGATGTTATGCAAGTACCAGCAAGGGCTTCCTAGATTTGAGCCTTTTGGCCGTTAAATGAGGAAGGGTCAGCATGACCAGTAATACACATACATTCAGATCCATGAACTCCCATAAACCAATTTGCATTATTTTTTACCAGGTCTTTTTCACTACATTTCAATCTTATATTTTAATTAGTCCCCAAATTGTGCCAAACAGAGACCTCTGTTTCACCTGACAACATGGTTTAAGAAGCATATATGGCAGAGGTATGAGTATAACATTTGTATGATTGTTTTATTACAAATATATTTTCCAACAACTACATGGAAATAAGGTGATCTAAAAAGAAAAAAAATAGTCTAAGAAAAAATTTTTTAAGCTAGAACAATCTTTCTGAATCTATGTATATAATCTTAACTGAGAGTAACTTATTGAAATCAGTTTTCATTGGTAATAAAGCTTGATATCTTATAGGGAAGATTTAGGAAAAGGCTGTAAGGCACAGTTAATATTAATTCCATAAATGGCATCAGTGATATTTCATTTTTAATCAAGTTTGTTAAAAGAACATAGTTTAATTCAATAACAAAAATAACATTTAAGAGGATAATACAGTCATTAGTTTTAATTCTTCATATGTTGATATTAGTCAGTTATCACTGACTTTAAGATGAATCAGTTTGTTACCTAATACAAGAGATTTCTGAATGCTTTTTAACTAAGGACAATCATTGTCCCAACTTTAAGATCCACTTTTCATTTTCTTCCACATTTAGTCCTTTTTCTTTTCTTCTTCCATTTTAGGAATTCATCTATCCTAAATGGACAAGAAAAAAATCATGACAGGCATTTCTCAAAAGGGTAACTGCCCTAATGTTCCATAAAAGACTCCCATATCCTCTAATATAAGCATATTTTAATACCTGATTGTTATATTAATGTCAATATTAAATAAATTTTGGACATAAACATTATTTCTGTTTGTACTAAATATTATCAAAGCATATCCTTATCATTAGTATTTGATACAAGTAAACAATATCAAACTTATGTGGAAATAGTACTTTATATTTTAATGTGATTTTAACATGATTCAAAGCTATGTAGTTTACTCTTTCTGATCAATGAATCTGCAAGCATAATCTTAAAAAAAGTGAAACTGAATGTAAACTTTGAGTTTTATTGAGATGATGCTGCCAAAATGACACTTCAGACTGAAACAGCTTGACAAAGTAGCTGGAACTAGCCCCTGTTTGTCTCTAGTATGGTTTTTCACTATAGATTTTATCACCAAAATAATTCTACTGCCCCAAAAAATTACAAATATTTCACTAGGAAACATAGATAATGCAAACTCAAGATCTGAGAGACCTCTTAACCATACCAATGTTCTAACAATCTATTGGCAATGTCAGTTTTAGTCACTGAAGTCATGGAGGCCTAACCCTACAGTAATTGGAACAGGAAGTGCAGATAAGACTGACTTGAAATATCAGAGGCCTTCGAAGCATACAAACATTCTATAAATCTATTGGTGATATCTATTTTACTCCCCAAATTGACGGAGGTATAACTACAACTCCAAATCTAAACCTAAACCCAACCAGAACAAAAATCAGAATCAGAACTCTAATTCAAAGTTGGTTGACATCCCAATAGGATTTTTCCACGTACAGCATTTTACCAAAAATAAATAAAGCAGATTTTAAATGTAGGAGACCATTGTATCTATTGGTGATGTTCATGGTGATGAATTCATGAAGGCCTAACCCTAACCTTAAATTGAATTGAATTTCTATCCAATAGGCCTTTTTCTATGTATTTTACCAAGAAATGCAAATGAAGATGTTTTGAAATGCGAGAGGCCTCCTAAGCATACTCATGCGCTATGAATCTATTGGTGTTGTCTATTTTACTCTCTGAATTCATAGAGGCATAATCTAACCCTAAGTAGATTTATACCTTAATGGGATTTTTCCATATATTTTACCAGGAAATGCAGACCTAACCCTAATCCTAACACTAACCCTAACCAGATTTACATACAAATAGAATTTTCCCATATACGGTATTTTACCAGGAAACATATATTTGAAGAACTAGCATATTAGTTGTAGCCATGTTTTATATATAGTATACACTGGGATCACTTCACATAGTGTCTACATTTCATATGAACATTTTTGTAAGTTATTTGAACTTGACCTTCTAAATGTTTATTTCTACAAACTTACTAAATGGAATAGATATAATTATTAAAATTTTAAAACAGAATTACATTTTTAAATGATCTTTGGAAAGGAAGTGTCAACTGAATTTTCAGTTGGAAAAATTTACTTCTAATTTGGAGAAAATGGTATGAATTATAGACTAGATCAACTGAATGATAAAATGTAATGCTGTTACAATGCATGGGATATAAAAGTTGCTTCTACTTTCTGCCATCTTATCTGAAGTTTCAGATGAGTTGATGAATATATTTCATGTTTTAAATATGCTTCTTAGTATGTGTGCTGATCAAGTCCTTAGTCTTACTAGCCACATTGAAAGCAGCTATCAGAATAAATTGAAAAAATCTGTTGTATTTGTGGATCTCACAGCAGCATACGATACAGTGTGGAGGGATGGTCTTTTAAGCAAATTCCTCCACGCTGTCTCTTGTAGTACCATGGGCCACCTAATAAATAACATGCTCTCAGCAAGGACCTTTAAAGTCATCATGGGCGATAAAATTAGTAAGCAAAGACATTTGAATAATGGACTCCCTCAGGGCTCTGTATTGGCCCCATCCTTATTCAACTTATATATTTCCGATATACCACCCACGCTATCAACAAAGTTCTCTTATGCTGATGACTTGGCATTAGCATATAGCCACAAGGACATCGAAGTTACAGAAGGTGTACTTACAGCCGACCTTACAACTCTGAGCACATACTTCCACCAATGGAGGTTAATCCCAAGCGTAAGTAAGACAGTCACATCATGTTTCCACCTTAATAATAAACTGGCAAAAAGAGAACTCAATGTATACCTAAATAACAAATTACTCCCATATGAGGCAACTCCAAAATATCTGGGGGTCACCTTAGGCAGGACACTGTCTTTTAAAAAACATATTCAGAATATGGCTGCCAAGGTTAACAGCAGAAACAACATTCTGTAAAAACTATGCAGAATAACTTGGGGAGCTTCAGCTCCAACTCTTCGATGCGCAGCCCTTGGGCTTTGCTACTCTGTAGCGGAATACTGCACACCTGTATGGATAAACAGCTCACATACAAGACTTGTTGATGTTCAACTCAACCATATGATGAGATTAATTACTGGGTGCATAAAATCTGCACCTATTCACTGGCTACCAGTTCTTAGCCACATACTTCCCCCGCTCTTACAACAACAAGAAGCTCTCATTCGGGAGTATAGTAAGATCCTGCTAAACTCCTCTCTACCCATTCATACCTATACCTCTGATCTCTTAAGATGTTGATTAAAGTCAAGAAATCCACCACTCCTTACAGCGCTTAAGCTGCTGGCCGAACATCAGAGCACTATACAAAAGTGGATGGAAGCATGGAGTAGCTATACCTCCCAAGATATTTCTGAGCATATTAATCCTAATAGTGTACCTCCAGGATTTAATCTACCCCGACACATATGGGTGACATACAATAGAATTAGAACGACTCATGGGGTGTGTGCCAATTCTCTGTATAAATGGGGAAAGATACCTTCATCACAATGTGATTGCGGGGCTCCCCGACAGACTATCCAACATATAGTGAGGGAATGCACTAATAGAAGATACCCAGGAGATTTTAAGGACTTCCTCTGCTTAACAACGGCAGCTACTGACTGGATCTCCAAACTCGACATTAACCTCTGAAATGTTATTTCTGTTTTCTTCTTAGGTTTTATAATTGCTTCTTTTTTAAAAAAAAATGTTTTAACTGTTCTAACTTGTAAACATGAAGTGCTTTTAATTCTGTGTGTGACCAGCCATACGCTAAGTAAATAAAAGTATGTGTGTGTGTGGGGCACATGCACAAATTTACAAGTGTAGTAGTACAAATGCAGATAAAGATTAAAGGGATTGACACAGGACTAAAGTCTTGTCTTCCTAAGTAGAATTAAAATTCTTTTTTTTTTCTTTGAGTAACTAATAATCTATTTCTGAGAAAAGTCCCATAATACCCAGGTAATGAGATGAATTCTCACATTATTATATATCTGCAAATTTAACCATGCATATGTTTTTTTCTGGTAGTGAAATTGGGAAAATGAAAACAAAATTAATAAAAATGGTGCTTACGGAATTTAATAAATTTTATACTATTTTAGCCAGTTAATTTCAAAGGGTTTTGGGAAAATCTGATTAGCTAACTCTATATAAAGACAAAAAAGGATAATAATTGTTTTTGCTGATTACACTGGATATAAGGATAGATTGAAAGTGATGGGTTGAAATGAGAAAAAAAGCAATGTAAATCTCATGATGATTAATCGCTATCTAAAAAGAATGATAGTAATTAATCCTCTTATGTGAATCATGCCACCTATTTGGCATTCCTTTTATTAGAAAAGAAAAGAAAAAGTTGTAAGTAGGTATATATGTACAGTCTGTCATTTCCTCTTACTGCAGTATTAGAAAACAAATACATTGAAACAATTTCTAATGATAAATCTTTGTGAATCAGCAGCCTGTGGTAATAACCCTTGGCTTAGAGTAACAAAGCAACATGTACTAGGATCATTTCATTAGATCCATTTTATGTGTTTTTTCCCCCTCAGTAACTCTCCATGCTGTGTAAAAATCCTCATAATCCTATCCTTAAAAGGATATAAAGTATATTAATTTTATTATGTTTTCATATTAGTACTTCAAGTCATTTCAGAGTATAATTAATGTGCTTAATTATACAGAGGAATGCTTTGCCCTGGGGAGAATATGCTCTTTGCAAGTTCATGTCTCTACTTTGACAGATGTGACTGTTCTGAATTATGATGGATGAACACAAGAAAGGTTTAAAAATATGTATCCTTTTCCATTTCCTATTTTTCATTTGGTGTGAACTCAATACTTGTTTTTATCTGATGACTAAGCAAATTATGCAAAAAGTGTTCACAAATTTTATAAATATTACATTTGCATTTTTATAGCACATTAGAGAATGATGGAAATGCACCTTAATGTTTCAATATTGCAATACCTTTTCCAGTCAATGGTTATTATCCCAAACTTACTTTAAAGTGGATTCTGAACAGAATGTTACACACACACAGTTATATTATGTCCTATAGACCATCACCCAGAATTCTTAGCATTGATGGTTGCCAACCTATGATAGGAGACCATAGTAAAGGAAGGGAAAGAAAAAGGTACTTGTTTGGTGCCAGGCATTTTAATAAAATTGAAAATATTATTGCATAGAGTTAGAGTGGAAACCAGTTCTATGATGTATCGTGATATGATATGACCAATTCTATTCCATTTTGCTTTCATCCCATTTATTGCAAAAAATAATAATTGTGAGTATTGTGCATATTCATTCCTCTTTGGATATTTGCTACCAAACTTTTAATGGCTTTTTCCCCCTATAAATTTTGAGATCCCTTACTCCTGCTAGTATTTTCTTCTTATGTGTTGATATATGCATCAGCCAAACAAGAAGAAACTCAAAAAATTAATTAAATATTGGTACATAATAACAAATGAAACCTATGTCCTTTCAGGTGAATTAGAAAATGCAGGTATATGAATAAATTAATAGAATTCAAAACAAGCTGTATTTTGGGATTAGACTGCATTCAGACTATGCAACTCACAAGATGAATTATTTTTTCGGAAAAAATCATATACCAATTATTTCTAATGTCTGTGATGTGTGTGGATGCATGTGTGTGCCTATTTCATATATCTAATTTCATCACTATTTTTTATTTTGAATAGTTCTGTAATTATTGGATTGTGACTAAAATATATATTTAATTTACTTTAAAAATATGTAAAATCCACATTTTTATGAGGTTTTCATGGCTATAAATATTAGAGGCAGAGACCCTTGATCTACTTATAGGGTCTTCAGTGATGGTCTAAAATATCCTAATTCAGTTGGTCTGAAACATGAATGAATGGGAAAAACTCAAGTGATTGTTAACATTTGGCTTTAAAACATGATGGGATTTACAAAGAGATGAAGTATGACAAGTTTCATATAGATTGTTGCAGGACTTTTTTCTTTATACTCTGATCAATTGTACTGATACCTACTTTCCTTTCCATTTATAGAAATGATGTTTCCCAAATATTTATACTAAATGCTATAATGTTAATGAAATAATCTCAAACACCAAAAAATAAATAACAAATTAATCTCTGGGAACTCTGACAGCTTTGATATTGGAAGCAAACTGACTATAGGCTGAAAATATAAAATTATGTGAAATGAGGCATTTTAAAAAAAACCAACAACAACAGCTAACATAATAATAATTTTCACATCATGGTGAAGCCCAAAGCTTCACCACTAAATTCCATCTGCCTAAAACACTCAGTCACCATCACACTTTCATTTATATAATTTGATTATTTATCTCTGAATTTCTGCTTCCTTTGGATGCTGTCAGCTAAACGGTTGACTAGGGTGCTTTGGAAAGTATCACATTTATAATTTCTGATCTAAACAGGCAACCGTTGGAACTGGCTGTTTGATAATTTCTATTTGAATGTTTTTGGGGAAACCAAAACATCTGAAAAAAAGTTTCTTCCTAAATTGGTCTTGTTTTGAGATTTCATTTCATTTTTTAAAAACTTTTGGAAAAGTTTCTTTTTGCATAGTCAGCATTAAAAAATACTTGTCATCTCAGTTTCATATTTAGTCTTTTCATTCTGTTGCATATGGAAACCATTCCTGAGGTACACTCAATAATACTTTAACTAATATATTAATGATCTCAAAGATTTATCTAGGTTTGAACAGGTTGGCCTGCTCACATCCAAATTATTAGACCATATTACCACCCTTTAGAGAACAATATATTTATCAGAATCCATCTATAGGATATTTTCAGTCACTGATTACAGTCTAATGCATATTTAAAAGCCTATAACAGAACGCAATACTTATTTATTGGCTTCACACATTCTTTCTTTCCTTTTCCTAGTATTCCTATTATTTGTTTGTACCCCTGAGTTGGAAGTTGTATAATCCATTGGCCAGATTTATATACTGTGGAAAATTGTGTTTGCTTATCTGTAGGTTACTGAATAAGCTATTATGACTAGATTCACACTATCCTGAATGCCATATAAACCATGTTTTGCCTTAGTATTTTAGGCAAACCAATATTATGCAGAATATTATGCAGATTAGTGAAATTATTAATATCAGTTTTAAAAAACCCAGATGTACATTCTTGTTTTTTATGTAATGGTGCTATTATGTCAATTCCTTTTGGACTGTCTGTACAAAAGAAAGGAAAAAATGCTCATGCAATCAAGGACAATATCCACACATTTGTTTGTGTTTATTCAATGTAAGAGAGCTTTGGGCATAAGCCTTGAGACCCATCCTGATTGCTACCAAGTAATCTTTCACAGACTTGTTAATCAAAACTTGGTCTGCTTTCAACACTATGATTGTCATGTTTTTGAAACTTAGTTAATTAAAAGTTCATGAACATACCAAAAAAGTACAGCCAACTTTTTCTATTTCTTCTTCCTTTCTTCTACATAAAATAAGCTTTGGCAATTAAGCAACATTCTATCCTTGTCAAAATTTATGTCATTTTTGTTTGTTTTTGTTTTATTCCAACTTTTCAAATTTACCTGTGATTTTGAGGGGCTTACCTTACTCAACATATCTTGTCTGCAAACTATTTCCTGAGAAACTATGAAATACAATAGGTACATTAAAAATATAGAGACCTCCTTTGGAATAGATGCAATTATAGGCTTGAGCATGTTTTGCATCACAGAAACTACTATAGTATGATGACAAAAATCCTGGATGTCTTCAAAAAATGTTTTACACCAGATATCTAAATTAACATTCTCTTATAAAATATTTTCATTCTGTTTTGTGAGATACAAATTATGCCACATGCCACATTTGTTTCTCAGCAACATCAAGCAGCATCTTTTGATGTTTTCAAAAAACCCTTTTTTAGTTTTACCCTTAATGATATGTTAACAGTAGAACCTTCAATAGTAGTTATGAACAGATCTCAAGCCAACAACTATATATTATATACTGTTAACTTACAATATTTATTTATTTACATCCCACTTTCATTATTTTTTATAAATGACTCAAATACCTAATACCCCTTTCTCCTCCTATTTCTCCACAACAATAGCCCTATGAAGTGAGTGGAACTGAAAGAAACTGGCCCAAGTCACCCAGCAGGGTTTACAGAGAGAGAGAGAGAGAGAGAGAGAGAGAGAGAGAGAGAAAGAGAGAGAGAGAGAGAGAGAGAGAGAGAGAGAGAGAGAGAGAGAGAGAGAGAGAAGAATGAATGGAAAGAAGAAAAAAATGCCTATACTAGGCAAAATACCACTCTTGCTGTTTTCAGCTTTGTGGGACACAATATTTGCCCTGAAGAACAATACTAATTAGGAGGTCTGTTACTTTACTGCTTTCATGTTGTGTTAATTTGTAGAGACAACATGATATTGGGTATTTGTTTTTGGTCACTGTTGCTTCACTAATGAATGTGCAGATTGTAAATGAGCACCATTTGATTTACATTAGTGGTGTGTGGATTGGTTTAATAGAATATGTAATATTGAATATTATTTCAATTAGCAACAAACCTATTCTTAATTAAAATGCATACGTAGTTCCTAAATTAGTAGCCTATTTTTTAAAAAATAATAACATTCAAGCATTTATTTCTTATTTTTATGAAGCAGATAGGATTACTTGTTCTTTCTACTTTCATACTTTCTAAAATTATTTGCAGAATTGGATTTGTTTAATAATCTTGCACCTAGGATGTGGCACATTTTCCTAATCAAGCATATATATTTATATAGCATCTTTAAAAACAAAATTGCACAAAATCATTATATTATTTTTATAAGACAATCTGTATTCTATCCTTGTAGGGCTCACACACCACTCAGGACAACTAGCAAAAATATGATAAATTAATGCAACTTTTTTTTAAAAAAAGTCCATGCAAGAACTAAAATAATGCATTATTTTTAATACTCTACTATGAACCATCCCATTTTATCATGCGGCATAGACAAAAATATTTACATATATTGTTAAAAAAGAGATCTTACTTGATCTCTTGATGACTGGCTAATCGTATGTTGTGTTGAAGCCACACTTTGTTAAGAATGTTTGAATCACCACCTTTCTTACCCATGGCTACCTGTTTGTACCTTTGTCTATAATAATTATGACCTTGAGAACTTGATCTTGTTTCCCAGCAGCTACATAATAAAGAAAGTCAAAGTAATTTTTAAAGGAATCTTCAACCTAATGTTTTTACACTTTACCTTTTACAGAGAAACAGAAGTATTAGCCTGTTGCAGCATAACAGTTATGGCAAATCCTTTTTGCAGACTAGAATTCATTTCATCAGGTACATTAAGTGCTATCATGAATTATACAAGTTTGCAAAGAATTATAAACAATGAAGTCATGGTAAATGGAATGGAAAAAGTAGTGGTGAATAGTCATTCACAACAGTTGTTGATAATATAATATCCTGTCAAAATGAGTTTATAACCATACTTTAAGGTGTTAGTTATGGTAAACTCCTTCAACTTATTTTTTTTTTAGATTTGTTAATTGGCTTACCTAATGTATATCCAGAGTGGAGACCAATCAGAATGGACTATATATTTATTTTCAGTTGTCAGTAGGTTAAGATGTGTCTCTTGGTTCATTCTCCGTGAAAATTTCAGTTTAGACAAAGGTACAAGCCTTATAACTTCTGCATTAAACAGATATTAAATGAATTCAGCCAATACTTCTAAATTAGCTTAGTGTGCATTATTATTTCTTTAATTTTCTTATCAATAATAATACTATTTTTCACTATTTTTATTTCTATAATTGTTATTGGTGATAACAATCTTTAATAGTCAGGAATTATTTTTGTATTTTTCTCTCACTTTATTTGATGCACATTTGAGTTTATTGTTTGAAAAACATTTCTAATTTTTGAAAATACTTTTTGTCTCAATAATTTTCCATAATACTATGAATATAAAAGCCAATGACTTACTTAGACTTTCTTAATTTGCAACGTATATTTATATAAGTTTGTACTGTAATTTGAAGTAACCATCAAGGATTCTGTAGAGATTTGATCCTCATTCTAAACAGAATTAAGAAAAGATTTGATCTTCCCAAATAACTAGTTCTTAGCCAAAAATCAAACCTCTTGTTTAAGTGTAACTCAGTTGGACTTCCCTAAAGACAGTGAAGTCTAATTCCTTTGAAGTAATAAAATTTGACTTTTTCCATTTATATTTTCTAAAATAGTCAATACAAAATCTTACCTGAATTCTGATCCAAAACACATTTAAAAAGAAGCAAATCATTTTAATTCAAAAGTAGACTATTATACAAGGTTGTTTTTTTTTGAAAAAAAACCCCAGCTATTAAATATATCATCAAGTTTAAATAGATGTTGACAGATACAAATGATACAAAAAACCCAAAATATGCAATATATGATTTGGATGTATAAATGGGTTTTTAACTTGAAATGTTGCTGTTATAAGTTATATGCTAATTCAAATTCAAGAAAAAATGGTACATTTGATATATGAATCTGAAGAAGTCTACTTTAAGCCTTGAGGATTTTTCTTTCTGTTATTTACTGCAAATGCTATTATAATTAGCTGTTGATATTTAAATGTACTTGATTATGAGAAGATGACAAATTTACATGGACCATAAAAATAAAATAAAATGCTAGTATCATCAAACACTTTCTGGCATTTTAATATCCAAATTAATAACTGCAAATTTCATTCTGTTTCCTCCTGATGATTTCTGCATATGTATCAAAATTCTTCCCTGGGTGATATCAAACAGACTTAAATGATTTAAGTGATTAAAAGACTTAATATGATTCAGTACTGTTTAGTTATTTTTCTTGACAACTTAAAGAAGACACATATGGTGTAGCTCAAATTATTTCCCAGTTGTACCTATGGAGGTGAGAAGAAAAGTTTTTGAAAGCTTCTTAAGGACAACACTCAAGGCAATGCTCAGTGAAAAGTCTACAGAAAAAAGAAACATAAATGTCAGTTAAAAGTAACCCAATAGACAGAGAAACTAAGCTAACTAAATTAAGATTTGAGTGGCCAGTGTCAGCATTGTTGTGGGTAAGAAGTATAGGTCTAAGATTAAATATATTCACAACCTTTTAAAAAAAAATAATCAACTAGCTACCTGAGATACTCATATTCAACCCAATACTTTATATTTGTCAGATTAATACATTCAAGAGTGTCCTGGAAAGGATTCATGTGTTTGTTAATTTGGGAGGGGAGAGAAATAAAAATATAAGGATTTTGTTTACAATATTTTTAGAAGAAAGCAAAATCCTTACATTTTTATTTCCCCTTCAAATAAATAAATAAATACATGAATTATTTTATTAGAAGATAGATTAAGGTTTAGGTTATAGTTGCAACATAAGCATTCAATGAGTCAGTATGAGAGGATCTCTTGCCTATTTCCACTTTCACATTTTCAGAGCAAATGGAAGTTTCCTCTTTTATGAAGTCATCCTTCATTAGTTTTGTTGTGTAGTGAGTTCGTTGCGCAGGAATGAAGACGAGGCGAGTGAGTTTATTTGCTTGCCAGATCTGAAACTAGAGAACTGGGCTGCAGCTTGCAGCAATTTATAGCCTGGCCCCTAGGCGGCAGCCAATAGGTTTAAAGCAGCCTATTGTCACCTAGGGGCAACCAATAGCAGCCCTGGAGATGGGGTGTCTGAGGTGCTGGGAGCCGTTAGCTAGCTCCAGCTTACCAGATGGTGTTACAATAAAGCCCAATACATTACACCCCTCCCCTCTTAGAATGAGCAACATCATAACAACAACAAGAATGATTACAACAATACAATTTTAACAATAATATGAATAGGCTTCTGTTGACAGTACACTAAGACATTAAAACAACATTATAGCTCTATTATTTTTGGTACAGTCTCATAGTCACAATTAACACAAGGTACATTCAACATTATAGTTCTTTTATTTAGTCACATAATCTGCTAAATAAGTAGGAGGTTTGTGTGTCCTTGTGGAATGTCTGAGGGATTCAGTCACTTTCTGGTCTACCAGATTACCCACCGGGCCGGGCAGACCAGTGTCTCTTGATACAATTGAGTCAGGATGATTCGGTGCTCTCTGGCTGGCCTCTCCAGGTTGGCCCGCCCCAGAGTCAGTGTTTTCAGCAGTCAGCCCAGCGGCTATGAAAGTCAGATTGGCTTGCTCCGTCAGGGGATCCATGTTGCACTTCCAGACTCCCCTCTTCTACGGCCAACTCCTCATTGCTTGAGCTGTGAGAGCTTTCAGAGTCTATGCACAGGCTGGCTTGGCTGCCGGATTGGGGACCTTTGAAGGGACTTATGACACAGTCCTCACTTAATGGCCATTCTGGAAACCGCTTTCTGAGTTGGTCAATGTGTCATCTGACAACTCGTCCTCCCTCCAGCCTCCAGCTCTCTCGTAAGAGAGAGGGCCTGACGATTTAGTAATTTTTCCAGGCACCCGCAGATTCCCATGCCCATAGTTTCTTGCCCACACCCCATCGCCCACTTGCAGCCCCCTTGGAGGTTTTGATCGAGAGGCTTCTGCTGCTACTCTATCTGGATGCAACCTGTCCAGTTTCGTGATCAAACGCCTTCCCCATTGTAGTTCTGCAGAACTTTTCCCAGTTGCAGTGCAGGGTATGGAATGCTGGCAAAGTAAAAAATCTGCCAATCTGTGATGCCAGTCCCCAGTCACTATGCGTTTCAGTGACTCCTTTGTGTCCTTTACCATTTGTTCAGCTTGACCATTACTGGACGGATGAAATGGGGCAGACATTGCATGTCTGATGAGATTTGCTCTCAGGAAAGCCTGAAATTCACCAGCAGTGAATTGGACCCCATTGTCTGATACTAAGACATCTGGCAACCCATGCATGGCAAAGAGTTTTCTAAGCACCTGGATAGTCCTAGCAGTAGTCAAGTTTGTAACTGGATTCACTTCAAGCCATTTGGAGTGGCTGTCTACCACTATAAGGAAGAACTGTCACTGAAAGGGCCCAGCGAAGTCTATGTGAATTCTACACCAAGGAGTGTGTGTTTGCTTCCACCTGTGAACTGGAGCATGTGGCATTTCAGGCCTTGATTGCTGGCTGTTGTGGTTCTGTGTGTTGGGATGACTGTGCAGCTTGTCGACTTCAACATCTTCTTCTTCTGATTCCTCGGTGCATTCGGCATCCTCATGGTGGACGGTTTCTTCGCGATGTGTTGTTTTGGCGGGCCTGATTGTTCGGATGGCTCCCCCGGTGGCTTCGTCTGCCATGACTTCATCCTGGGCCTCAGCGAATGATAGTTTTGCCCTACTAAAAAGTTTTTGCTGCAGCTCTCAATTGCGTAGGCCGCAGACAAGCTGGTCTCGAAGTCACTCTTCGATGTCTGAAAATCAACACAGGCGTGGGACCTTCCTCAAGGCCACGATATACTCCGATGTGGTCTCACCCGGCTGCTGTATTTGCTGTTCGAAGGCATAGCACCAAGCAATCGCCAACATCTTCAGTTGGAAGTGTTCTCCAAGCTTCTTCTTCAGATCAGCATAGGAGACTGACTCCAGTGGCGTTGGTGCAAACAGGTTTTCAGCCAGATCGAATGTTGCTGGGCTGCACAAAAGAGCAGCATGGCGTCCTTCAGTACATCCTCTGCAACCTGCTTCACCCAAAGGTAGTTTTTGACCTGGGACAGGTACGAGGGCCATCCTTCTGGTCACTTGATGTCAAACTCTCACAGCCTTCCGACCTTGAGCATTCTTCTGGTCTTCGCAGCTGGTTCCTGCATCTTCTGATCCTGCTCCTCCTTTTTCCCAGGGACTGAACTACTGAGCTCATTGTCACTAGTGTGTCTGGCTACTCAACCATAGGGGGGGGGGGAAATGCTTTTCCCACCAGGGGTGTGCTGCCTCTCCCCTAGTGACTTTCAGCTCTTTCGGAGAAGCAGGATCCCATCCTCATCACCAATGTTGTGTAGTGAGTTTGTTGTGCAGGAATGAAGATGAGGCGAGTGAGTTCTGCAATGAACATGTTTATTTGCTTGCCAGATCTGAAACTAGAGAACTGGGCTGCAGCTTGCAGCAATTTATAGGCTGGCCCCTAGGTGGCAGCCAATATGTTTAAAGCAGCCTATTGTCACCTAGGGGCAACCAATAGCAGCCCTGGAGACGGGGTGTCTGAGCTGCTGGGAGCCGTTAGCTAGCTCTAGCTTACCACGTGGTGTTACAATAAAGCCCAATACATTACAAGTTTGGTAACTTCCTTTGTTGTTATTAGTATGAGAAATAACTCTCATTGTTAATTACCCCTTTTTACAAGAGGAACACATATGACTTCTCTTGTTCTTAAGAGAAAATCATCATAAAGAATGTGCAGAGGGTCAAGGACCTTTACTGAAGAAGAGAGTACTTTGCAGAAGAAAGAGTGACCATGCTTTGGGGTCCTTTTTGAGGGCTAGAAACAAGAAAGCAAGAAACAGAAAGGCAGTCTGGCAGACAGGAAAGAAGAAAACAAAAGTAAGATTTTGAACCCACATGAAACTGATTAGCTACATTGTATGACCATGATTACTAGAGCTGGAAGCTGCAAAGAACATAGATTTCCAAAAATATGTGTCATATGGGCCTTTGATGTGAGCTGTGGGCAGCACATGCTAGAAGGTCTTAAACCAGGAGTGTAAAACTCGCAACATCACATGACGTTGCGACGTACTGTGACTTTTCCCCCATTGCTGGCAATGGGGTAGGCACGGTTTTGGTGTAACGCATCCAGCCCATGGCCCGGCTGTTTGACATTCCTGTCTGAAACAGTGAAGTGCATGTTCTGTAAGGAGTGGAGGTCTTGGTGGTGAAAAAACTTCCACTTTCCCTTCACAATTCAAACAAGCAAACCCCATGTTAACAAATTTAAAGAATAGCCTGATTAGGTTCCTTCCACCTAAGAATCACAGGGGTTAACTTTGAGAGTCCTCTTCATAATTTTCATGACATCATACTGGTTCCAGCATATGTTATGAGTTCAAAGCATAATTGAGCACCAGCATGAATTCTGATACTCAGAATTATTAAAGAGAAGATAATTTTAAGTTCATTTCTTCACTAGCACTGTAACAGTTCTGCCAGCAATTTACTAGAAGAAAATATCAAGTGGACACTTTATTACATGCCGGATTTGAATTTTTGTTATGCATAAATATCTTGTAGGCTTAAATTAACACAGAAATATTGCTGGAAGACCATGATCATACTTCCAGGATAAGCTCCAGGAAGCTTCTTGTGTCCATTGCTTTGCTAAGCAAACAGAAAGATTAGATTTTCATAACTAAGGGAAAACAAATACTTCCATAGTTAGGATAAAAGTATTGGTTTGGCTCAGGTCTGTATGTTCTGTATAATAGATTTTCTTTTTTTAACATCCTGTAATAATTTTTGACAGTGTTATCCTATAAGCTGAAATGACTAAATTGTTCTGTACTAGACACTGACGTATTCTGTCTCCAAGTAAATGTGTATTATAAGGGTTATTAAAATATGGTTTTATTGAAAGGATCATAAACATTCACTTCTGTAGTGGAGGAAGTGTATCACTATTACACTCATTTATTCCCTGTGCATTTTCACTGTGGTTGGTAAAAAGAGTTGGCTCTTTCTTCTCTCTCCTACATTTCTACTGTCAGGTCCAATAGAAGCTGGACAAATTCCAACACTTACCACATCTTCACCAGTATTGTAGATTGTTTGTTGAGCAAAACATGTGTTGGGGGGAAAAAAGAGCTTAAACCTGAACAGGTAAAAATAAATGTAGTACTTTGGGAATGAACATAATGTTATGAGGACTTTTCTTTAAACTATTTAGCAAGGCATTCTAATTCTACAGTTATAAGGATGAGAAAATTAGCCAATAAATTCGAATTATGGACAATTAGAAACTTATTAGAGCAGCCAGTATATATATATATATATATATATATATATATATATATATATATATATAGTCATTGACTAATAATCACCATTTGGGCAAGAAATGCTAAGCAGTGTGATCACATCATGAGTTTACTTCCTTTTTTTTGTAATTTTTAAATGAATCACCAAATCATTAAGTAAAATATCACATGACTACAATTTGTGACCATCCCTGCCTTCTTCCACATTGACTTTGTCAGAAGCTGTCTGGGAAGGTTGAAAATGGCAATCATGTGACCCAAAAATGCTGCTGTTCTTAATGCAAGCTGGTTGCCAAGTTCCTGGATTTTGATGCTGTGGCAGTCATAAGTGTGAGGATTAGTTGTAATTAACTTTTTCAATGCCTTTATAATGTTAAATGGTCGCTGAACAAATAGTTGTAGGTCAAAGACTACCTATAATAGGGTTGCAATATGTTCATGTTGCCATAATACCCATATATATAATCAGGTAGTAGTTTGTAAGCCCCATTAAATTTAGAACATTGACTTGACATTTTACGTATTTTATTGGCTATAATGATTATTTTTACCTTAATCTTCCTATACTGCTTCTGCAAGGTCCAACTTTCATTTCCATAGAATGTTATAGAGAATACCATGGCTTATGCTATTCTATTGTATGTATAGATACTTTATAGCATACTGAATATCTTTTCAGACCTTTACTCTACAAAGTGTTAGTCTGCAAAACAATTCTTGACAATTTGTTATTCTATCATTCATTAAAGTAATGATATACAGCAACCCCCAACCTTTTGGACACCAGGGACTGGTTCCATGGAGAGAGGTTTTTCTGTGGACCAGGGGAAGTGTGGTTTTGTGTGCTGTCTGCATTCTGTGGATGGGGCTTTGCTTTTTGTATGTTGCAGATTGGTGCTATCCACAGACCAGGCATTGGGGATCCCTGATATAGTAGATCATATCTACTATAGTTATTTTAGGTTTGAAAAAGAAATGTTTGAACAGATATTGGTTATTTACTCTCTTTCAATTCATATAGTATTTAATATTATTCATATTTGTTCATCACAATGAAATTCTAGTGGAATTTCAATAATTAGTGGAATTATACTGGCACTATGTGCCAAATGGAGATATAATCTAGTCTTCAAATAATTTATGGACCCCATATTCTCTGTTGGCATGCTAAAGTGGACTTTTGTTTGTTTGCTTGTTTCTGTAATTTTTCAGTTCACAAACATAGTTATGTGCGCTGCACAGTCTTATTGTTTTAAAAATGTATCTTTTAAAATAAGATGTTCTGGTTAATTTTGATATGCACAATGCAGTGTGCTCGTTGCAGAACAAAATTCTTTTCACTGGAGCATGTCGGAGCACTGGAAACAACCTCCATATTTTTCATGTTTATGCAATAAAACAAAAAGAGAACATGCTTCTTTCTCTTTGCTATGGGATCTGCTGCTTTGTTTTTTATTTTCCCATTTCTCTGCTTGAGAATTGAAATTTGTTTTCAGTTTGTGATTCTGAAGCATATTAACAAGATGCTATAAATAAAAATGTAGACTTTCTTCAGTTTGGAAAATAAGGAAATAATAAATAATTGCATGGAAAGGAATTGTTTAACAAGGGTGTATAGCAGACATGTCAAACACAAGGCCCGGGGGCCAGATCCGGCCCGCGAAGTGGTTTCATGTGGCCCGCGAAGCCATCCTGGAAACAGTGAGGTAACAGCCCCCACTGCCTTGGCCCTGGCCCAGAGACCCTCCTTCTGCCAGAGACCCTCAGATCTGTCCCACTCCTGCCCAGGCCCCCAGAGGCACCCTTGATGCGAACAATGTAGAGCTGGTCACGCCCACCCAGTAGGCCATATGCACTCTAGCCACGCCCACCCAGTAGGCCACACCCACCCAGGCCCTATCCACCTGGCCCCCTGAGGGCAACCACAATGCTGATGCGGCCCTCAATGAAATTGAGTTTGACACTCCTGGTGTATATGAATCCCATTTGAGTATTTGTGGAGAGGATTACAAGAAACCCATGCTTTTATGAATTTCAAGAACATGAATCAGGATTAGGTGTTTCATAGTTTTGTAGAAATGTGCTGTTATACTGGAAACTGGTAGGAAAAAAATACATTCACACATTTCATTATATCCAGAATATTTGCAGATGTGGAAAATAAATTTTGCTCATATGGAAATTAAATGATAAAATTCCAAATCCAACTGATCCACAATATTGTTACTGAATTTTTTCCCCATTATTTCATTAGTTTAATTTCTATTAATATCATTATCATTATTACCATCTACTTCATCACAGAAACATTTTGGTTTTTTGTAAGATAATTTATAATATTTTAAAAACTCAAACTATTAATTTTTATTTCTTCTGCTGTTTAAGGATTATTCTTTTCCAATGTTTATATGAATGCACACATTCATATTTATCTGTCCAAATACACATATTTACTTACTTAAATTACATACTTAAATTTACAAAGTTATATTTATTATGCTTAAAGATGACTAAGCATCACTTTTAATTTTTAAACACATAAAAGTTTGTGGACACTATCAATTAGTTGTAATAATTACTTAAAATATAAATGACTGCTATAGGTAGTACTCAATTTACAACCTTTTGATTAACACCAGTTCAAATTTACTGTGGCCTCAGAAATAATGACATGAGTTGTCCTCAGAGTTATGATCATTATACCACACTTGCAGTCATACAGTTACAATTTGGGAGCATCTTGCATTGCAGCATCCTGAAGTCACATGATTGCAATTTGTGGCCATCACTGCTGGTTTCCAACAAGCAATGGCAATTGGGGAAACTGGAAAACCAAATTTGCTAAATGACCACATGATTGACTTAATGATCATGTGAATCACTTAATGAATGTGGTAAAAACTGTCATAAAATTGGATCCAGTCTCATGATAACTTCTTAACAACCTCATTGCTTAGTGACTGAAATTCTGCTCCCAATTATTGCTGTAGGTTCAGGACTACCTGTATTTCAACCAGCCACTTCCATCCCTTCTTCCCAGGAGCACTCAATATGTCACCAGCCAAATTGCAGCCTGGGTAAAAACTCCAATTTGTGAGTTTGTCAAACTACAGAATGATTGGATATGTTTTACTTCATATCAGATATGATAATAAAACTTGATTCTCTAATTTATTCAGAGTCTAGCTACCACAGTAAAGTATAGATGTGACATAGCTAGACACATGTAGACACAATAGAAGCCTTTAGGGCACCTGAAGCTTTCTGCCTTGCACAAAAATAAAATATCTCTCCCCCTTTCTCTTTCTCTTGCTTATTCTCTCTCTCTCTTTTCCAGGCTTTTAGTACCATCTTAATTCTAGGTCTTTTAGGTAAAGGTAAAGGTTCCCCCGCACTCTAGGGGCCGGTGCTCATCTCTGTTTCAAAGCCGAAGAGCCAGCGCTTGTCCGAGGACGTCTCCGTGGTCATGTGGCCGGCATGACTAGACGCCAAAAGCACACAGAACGCTGTTACCTTCCCACCATAGTGGTCCCTATTTTTCTACTTGCATTTTTACATGCTTTCGAACTGCTAGGTGGGCAGAAGCTGGGACGAGTAACAGGTGCTCACTCTGCTACGCGGCACTCGGGATTCGACCCGCCAAACTGCCGACTTTCTGATCAACAAGCTCAGCGTCCTAACCCACTGAGCCACCGCGTCCCTGATCTAGGTCTTTTAATCCCACCTTTTTAAATCAACAAAATTTTTTCTGCTTCCTGGCTTTTAGATTGGAAGCTACCTGCTTAATGTTTACATAATGGTTTTGTTTGATTTCTGCCTTACTGGTTTTCAGCCCTTCCAAGAAAATTAGGTTTAAGTTTTATACAGACATAACTCAGTGTTGACTTTTAACTAAAACAATGTCTTTTTTGGATTAGAAAGAAACCTATCCATAAGCTTTATTTTTGAGTTAAACCTACCGTATGTGAATGAAGATTAGAAGATTACCAATCTTATTTAATGCCATTGCAGATATTGCCATATGGAACTGTTAAACTTAAAGTCCTGAACCAATCCATGAATTCAAAAAAGGTTCCAAACTTTTTCAACTATCATAAATTGGATAGATAAATTACACAAACACAAACATAGCCTTTAACACAAAGACAAAAACATTTATGAAAATTATGAAAAGGAGTGAAAAATACAGGTGAAACTCAAAAAAATTCAAATATCGTGCAAAAGTTCATTTATTTCAGGAATGCAACTTAAAAGGGGAAACTAATATATGAGATAGACTCATTACGTGCAAAGCAAGATAGTTCAAGCAGTGATTTGTCATAATTGTGATGATTATGGCTTACAGCTCATGAAAACCCCAAATCCACAATCTCAGAAAATTAGAATATTGTGAAAAGGTGCAATATTCTAGGCTCAAAGTGTCTCACTCTAATCAGCTAATTAAGCCATAACACCTGTAAAGGTTTCCTGAGCCTTTAAATGATCTCTCAGTCTGGTTCAGTAGGAATTACAGTCATGGGGAAGACTGCTGACCTGACAGTTGTGCAGAAAACTATCATTGACAGCCTCCATAAGAAGGGAAAGCCTCAAAAGGTAATTGCAAAAGAAGTTGGATGTTCCCAAAGTGCTGTATCAAAGCACAGTAATAGAAAGTTACATGGAAGGGGAAAGTGTGGAAGAAAAAGGTGCACAAGCAGCAGGGATGACCGCAGCCTGAAGAGGATTGTCAGGAAAAGGCCATTCAAAAGTGTTGGGGACTTTCACAATATGGGGCATTGCCAAGTGAAAGATGAGAGACATGAGACCGAACAATGCAGAAGAGCTGAAGGCCGCTATTGAAGCATCCTGGTCTTCCATAACACCTCAGCAGTGCCACAGGCTGATAGCTTCCAAGCCACGCCGCATTGAGGCAGTAATTGCTGCAAAACGGGTCCAAACCAAGTACTGAGTACATATGCATGCTTATACTTTTCAGAAGTCTGATATTGTTCTATGTACACTCCTTGTTTTATTGATTGCATGTAATATTCTAATTTTCTGAGATTGTGGATTCATGAGCTGTACGCCATAACATCACAATTATGACAAATCACGGCTTGAACTATCTTGCTTTGCATGTAATGAGTCTATCTCATATATTAGTTTCCCCTTTTAAGTTGCATTACTGAAATAAATGAACTTTTGCACGATATTCTAATTTTTCGAGTTTTACCTGTACATGTATTATGAGAAATGTAAATCAACATACATATTTTTATGTTATTTTAAAAACCTGTTAAAATGAAAATGTTGAAAAGTTCATCCATTCCAAGTTATGGGAGAGATAGAGTGCAAGAACACAAGAACAAGGGGGGTTAAGAGCAGGCTGAGTGTATGCCAAAGGGTGATTCATTTCTGCAGCAGTCATATGGGACCAGCCATGCAGAAAAGCTTATCCAACTTCATAAAACAGAAAAGGATTTTTTTTTTTATGGAGAAACATTTCATGAAACAACCCACAATTTCAGCTGAACTCTGTATTCAGGAAAGAATGGCTTATTCGCTCTGTACTTTACATAAAATGTTAAAGAATAAAGCAAAATGCCAATATAAGTCCTTTTTCCAGATCACAAACTGTTATACAGCTATAGCAAATATACACGGGGTATAACTGAATATTGAGGGTGACATGTAGAACTCATGTTATGGATGTGGTGATGTAAGCAGAAAAGACCACAAGCAAGCCAGGATGCCATCAGTATTGAAGTAGAATCCATTTTGGCAAAGCCATTTCTCCCTAACTTTTGAAACTGATTTTAGTTCTTGAAGCAGAAGGCCATATTATAACTAACGGCAGTATTGCATCAGTTATGGCTGTCATTATTAAACTGACCAAAATAGTTATGATGGTCTACTGAAAACATAAACACTCAAGATTTCTGCAAAGTCACACTTCAGGTTTGTGCTATTCAGCTGCAGTATTCATATACTTTTACAAAATGCCAGAAATTCTAATACAAAATCATTTTAATAAAGTGTCATAAAAATGATACTTATGGTTACATACCAGTGAGTTTTCTAGTTATATGTAAACACGGGAAAAATTGTCTGAGCACTTACCTAATTGCAGATGATAGGTGTGCCTGTTGCATTTCTGTTCCATTAAAAAGAAAAAGAACCATATTATTTAATAACATTGTCCCAAGAAATAGTACATTCACTCTAAAACCTATAATAGTTACCACCCAAATAAGCCTGTCTAGTTTATAGAAGCGCAGACGCTTGGTTACTAAGTCATAGACATTTCACTTTCAGGAAACATTATTTTAGAATAAAATAAGATGTTTAGCAAGACTTGATTTCTGAATTTTGTTTCTTTCTGAGTTTAAGGATGGAACTGCTTGGAGTTATTATGCTTAGATATGCATTGTTTTGTCTCTTAACATAATAATTTAACCTAGCCAATCTCCCAGGAACATAACACTTTGATCAGATTTCACTAATCTCCATTTTTAATAATCTCTTTAAACCAGAAACAAATGATACATACAATCTTTCATTTCTCCATGCTTAGATATCACTTTAAACATTCTGATGCTGAGTTCTACTGCCTATTTTACAACAGCACAGCTTTCTTCTTTTCTCAAGTACTAACTTCATATTAGCCTTCCTGTCTTGAGCCAACTTTTCCTCTCCTGCAACTGCCAACTGTCATATCACTGTTCATTTTTAAGCTATTTAAAATCTCCCTCATCTTTCAGTTGTAAGTTTGACAACCACAGATGTTTAATATCTGACATGGAAAAAATAACCCATGTTTCTCTTGTTTAATTACTTTTTATTCTCATTCAGAGAAAATTCATGGAATACAAATGTTGCAAAACACAATTAAAAATATAAAACAACAGAAAAAAGTCTTTGTATTCTGGGAAGTCAGCCCCCCCCCCCAGAAAAGGAAACATTAAAAGGGCAGAATATTATATTTCCTCAAAGGATCTTAAAAAGGCAGAAAAGCATGCCCAGTTTTTCTTAATAGCCCCAAGTTTCCCTCCCCCAAGCAGAAACCAGCTCTGTAGAAATACAGATATCATAATTTTTTCAGAAAGACTGGCACCTGGAAGCTTAGAGCTGATTGGATTAGAAAGACAAAGATCCTTAGAATCAACAATCCCTCACACACACAAAAAAATACAACACAGGACATAGTTATCAGCCACACACACAGGGAAGTAGGATATGACCTTTGGGACATAATAGAAATAACTCACCACAATCAGAATACCAGAAAGGCACACTCAGACTCAGGTCAAAGTTCATGCCACAGGAACAACTCCAAACAAAAGTTCAAGAAGGTATAAAAACCCACCACTTCCTACTAAAGATGGTCAGCTCTGCCAGAGCCAACTTTCTGTCTGGCTCTCCTCTTCAATAAACTACAACCTTCTTTCTAAAGCAGTCTCCATATTGACTATAGAATGATGACATATAAACATAACTTTAGTTTAGAATTCATGAACAAGAACTAGCTTAAACACAGCTGAGGCATGAAAGCCTCATGGAAGAGTAAAAGAGCACAGGAGTGTTGAAGTAAGAGGTGATAAACTCAAATTATTACGACAATAGAGGCTCCAATTTGGATTAGGTATTCAATACTTGCCTGAATAAGATTATGGTTAGATTCTATACCTATTAGGTGTACAAGCCTTCAGGACAAAAATGCATAAATGCACTGCCAAATTGTAGTAATATCTGTTGTATTTATTCCTATAAAACATGGCTTTTTATGCAGCTTCAGTGGGATTTATATAAATCCAAATATTATTTTCAACTATTTTGTTCATAGATTTCAGTTATTTATTTTAAGTGCTCAACAGATGGCTTGAGGTAAAAATTTGTACTTGAATGACATCAATGTGTGCTATAAATTTTAATGGTTTTTATTTTTTACTCTATTTTATTCATTGAGAAAAACACTGGAATAAATGTGCAGTGAAGTTACTATACTAACTGGTCAATGATAGCAAAATGATTCTCTTCTCATCTGCTTCCAAATACAAAACTTGCCAAAAATAATTTAATTGGGAAATAGTATATCCAAATTATTTTACTGTTGGCATGTTTTTGAAATATTTGGCAGGAATTTTTATACAGAATAAAAAAAATATTGAAAGCTAAAAATAATAATAATCAGAACTTTTTGAAAAGACCTATTTAATATGCTTACACTTTCAAGTAGGTAGAAACGTTTTAGCATTCAATTTTAAATTCAGAAATAGGAAGAGGTTTTGGCTTATAATGTAAATAATTAAATGTATGTGTTCCCTAAATCTATATAAAAACACATGCATACACAGCTATTCCTTTAACACAAAGTCCATATAGATGGGTGAAAAAAACCAGTTCGGCTCATACTGCTGTCTGTTTGAATGTCTCAAAATGATGCATGAGTCAGATGTATTTGCAACTGAAATCCCAGTTTTCAAAATTTAGAAATCAGCTGTTATGTATAGTTATTAGAGAGAAAAAGAGCAGAGAATATTACCTGAAATCATTAATATGCAGGAAACATGGAAACAGAACTTCATAGATTAAAAACCGTGAAAATGAACATGCAGATAAATTGTCGTGCAGATGTGTCTTGCTGAATTTACAAACTGTAAAAAGATTCAAAGCAGGAATCAAAACTATGAAACACTGAAAATGAAAGAGAAAAGTTCATCCACACCAACAGTATTTTTGTTTTATTGAGATATTTCAGTTGCTTCTTAGTGAATCAATAAAAACTGTATTGTCACATATCAGGCAGCAGTCCTGTCTCAGATAATCGTAAAAATTAAAAATGAAAAAAAATAGGGATATTTTTATGACTGTAAGTAAAATTACAGTCAACTATATGACTCAACTAATAAAAAGTGTGGGTTTCTGTATAACTTTAAATATTTTAAAGAATTTAATGAGTTTCCTTAAGACAAGCTAACACTGTATGCCAGACAAAATAAAGATAGGTTATCTGCTCTGGTGCTCTCATTCTTTTCCTTAGCTCAGGATGAACCGGAAAAACCCAAAGGAACAAAGCTGAGCCACACAGAAGACAATCCTTATAAAGTAAAGAAGTACTTTGATTTCCACAGCTGACAATCAACATAATGGATGGAGGCCTATAAAAGTTTTTATTGCAGAGATTCAGAAAGGCTGACAGTGAGCTGTCATTCAGCTTTCTCAGTGTAATAAAGAAGCCACTAGAAGATTTTATTCAGAATGAGAAAGACCAATCCTCCCGCAGTAGTTTCTAAGCATAGCTAAAAAAGGGCTTGGACTTGGCTCATTCTGGAAAACTGTCATTAATGCAATCTAAAGAGTGATTTTTTTTCATTCCATTGATTCCACTGGCTAATGGCTTAATTTGCATTTTAAGCTGAAGCAAATTTCTCAGAAGAAATGAAGGGGAGAAAAAAGATATGCCAAGCTTCCAATATTCTAGGAATTTCTTAAAAATGTAGGACTTATATTTTTCAAAATACCCACTTAGGAGTTGGTTATATATGACAGTGGTTCATGGGGTATGCTTTGGAGAGAGAAAAATGGTCCCACAAGATAGAAAGCCTTTTGACTGGATGCATCACTTATTGGATTTCTTGTTCTCCAGCATGATAGATAGATAATCCATGAATGGGTTAACTCTGTCTTCCTGCCCAATTAGACTAAGTCAGTCAAACTTGCCATGGCTCTCCTGGGCCAGGACACCTCCTAGTCACGACTTAGTCTGTGCCCAGAATAGACATGGTAATTTTGCTTCAGCCTTCTGGAGGTTTCAACTGTTTCACTGTTGCAAGTCATGGGGAAGGTTTCTCAATTAGATAGCATTCGCTGTAGTTCTTCTCGGGATCGGAGTTTGCCCTTCTTTTTCCAGCTGCAGCTCTGATTGAGCTGCAGTCTCTCAGAAGCCCCAGGCTGTTTTTTTGCAGCATGCTAGTTGCGTCCACCATTTTGAATTCCAGCTTACCAGCAGCTGCCAAGAGGAGGCTCTTCCTCAGAAAGCCTACGTTGCCTTTTTAAGCATGCCGATAGCATCAAAGGCATGCGAAGACTCTCACAATTGCCTGCCTTCTCTCCTGAATTAAGTGGGAAGGACAGGTTGCTTCTTTTTTCACTACCAGGAGTAGCGGTCACCATTTTGGGCACTGCAATCGCATTGCTTTTACTCTGAAAAGGCTTGTGTAGCTTCTTTGCTAGCTTCTGAGAAGAGCGGGGTAGATTTCAGCCCCCCCCCAAACCACAGACTTCAAAAGGGTTTACGTAGCCTCCCAGCTCAGGGACGTTGGTTCCTGAGCCACTGGTCAGTTGCAGGGGTCCTTTTTCAGGCTTCTCCTCTTCCAATCATTGCAGAGGTTTCTGAGTTTGGATCCCTTCTGACTTTAGCACAATCATTGTTTGCCTTGCCTGAAACCTTTCAAAGTGGATGGTCAAGTACAGAAGGCTTCAACTGTAGCTCTAGGCCTCAACCTAGATGTCTCATTGTCCATTCCAACAGAAGATGTGTGCTGGCCGTGCCATTCTTGGCCTCGCTGCCACCAACTAGGACTAGTGAGCTGGCTGTTATCAATGAGGTGATCTTGCCACCACAGTAGACTTGGCCTGTGCTCCAAAGGTGCTTCAACTAGTCTTAAGGCCATCAGGAGCTTTGCAGGTGTGCCAGTTGTCCATTAAGTTGGGCCTGCAGCCACCATTGCCATAGAATACTTCTTGATCCCTGGGAATGGCACACAGCCTCAGATCAGTACTCTGCTCCACTGTTTTAGATCCCTCTCAGCATTCCACTGAGATATCTCCCAATTGTGATGGCAGACAAAACTGCACCTCAGGCTTCACATGGTGCCCCTACCACTCCTCAACAATTAAAGCATAAGTCCTCCAAACTGGAGGCTGCTGGAAAGCTCAAGGCCAAAGCCAAGGCCATCTCTGGCAAAAGGTCCTCCAAGGTGGCAGAGAAAGAGGCCAGCAGGAGGCACTAGGCCTTAGAAAGACAGTTTGCCAAGGCCCAGTGACAGGGCATGATGGGCGCTCAACAGGTCTCTTCTCCTCTGGCAGAGGACTCTGTATTTGGGTCACAGCTTTCTCCTCCTCCCTCATCTTCCCAGAGGGTCTGGTCTCCTGAGGAGGATGAGAATGACCAACCTTATCTTCCCAGGACTGAGCAAGAGGAGATGGTTTCCTTTACCCAGGGACCAGGTATCCAACTGATGTTTTCAGTCCCCAGACTAACGCAATCCAGGCCCAAGGCCACCTTTACAACCTCAGCAGCTGGTCTTCGGCCCTCAGAGGCGCAGGGAGTATGGTCGTCAGAGCAGTTTCAGGCTCTGATCTCCCAGGCGGGCACCCAGGGATTGGCCTTGCAACATCAACAAAGGTATGCACCCGAATCGGTGGTCTCAATGATCCCGACTTATCTCCCCCAGTTGGGAGCACCAGAATATTCTGACCCTATTTCTCCCACCCAGTCTCCTCGCAGCGGAGTATCTTTTTCTGAGGAGTACGACCCGATGGAAATGCTGGTCTCAGAGGATGAAGATCTTACTACGGATCCTCTTCCCTTTGTTGGTCTATTTAATCCTGCACTCTTTAAATCTCTGCTTCATAAGGCCAGCACTACTGCTAAGATTGGTCCTGACCAGGTTCCTCATCCTGGTCTGTCCACCAGCCAAAATGCAAGGCTGGTATTTTCAGAGCATGTGGTCACTGAGCATCACATCCCCTGTCCCCTTCTCTTTCTCAACATGGTACAGAAGCAATGGGGAACACCTGGCACTTTTCACTCTCCAGGGGGAGCAGACAAGAAGCTCTTTAATGTTGACCCAGCCTTGTCAGAAGTGCTAGAGGTTCCTTCTGTGGATGAACCTCTGACTCCACTCTTCTCCTCCTCCACGGTGTCCGGTGATATGGCTGAGACCTTGAAGGCAGAGGACAGGAAATCTGAACTTACTTTCCACAGGACCCACCAGGCCTCAGCATGGGCGGTGAGGGTGGCCACATCCACCTCTTTCTTTGCCCGAACCTCCCTTCTCTGGCTTCGCCAACTTCAGGCCAGAGTACCCCCAGAGGAAGTCCGAATGCACCAGGACTTACCCAAGTTAGTGGCTGCTTTGGAGTACATGGTGGACACATCTCTACATGCCTCCAGGTTCTCTTCTAGGGCCATAGCCTCCAATGTTACCACTCACAGGCTCCTGTGGCTCAAACACTGGCAAGCGGATGTTAAAACCAAGTGGTGCTTGGCAGTTGCCCCTTTTTGAGGAGGCTTTGACACCTTATTTGGTGGAAAACAAGGACAAGCATAAGGTGATATCTCATCTTCTGAGACAGGCAAATAGGTGGCCTACCCTGTACGTCCACAGATAATTTTTCCGGTCAGGATCAGGATCAGAGTTTGCTCAGCCCTCCTGTTCCTTCCCTCCCAGGGAAGGGGCATTGTCTTACCTGAACGCCTTTTCTCAGCATGATGATGGAGAATCCATACCCACCCCTTAGTGTCCATCAGGTCCTGTGTCAGGGGTATGGGAGCCAACATGTTGGACTGTCATCGTTTGTTTCGCCTTCGTCATGACTGGGAGGTGTCCTGGCTCAGGAGAGGCATGGCAAGTTTGACTGACTTAGTCTAATTGGGCAGGAAGACAGAGTTAACCCATTCGTGGATTCTCCATCATAATGCTAAGAAAAGGTGTTCAGGTAAGACAACACCCCCTTCTTTTCTTTTCCTTTTCAAGATGCAGAAAAGGGTAGAGCTTCAATTTCATTTGTTAGCCTGACAATCTTGGGAACAAAGATGAGCTACTATTTCTCTTGGTCCAGAAAAAATGAAAGACTGATGGTATTGTATTTAGTTTCCAAAACATAGGAGGTGACTGACTGCACTATTCCATATTTTAAAAAAAATATTTTAAAAGTGTACCTTCAGTTTACAACAATATTATAAAGATATGATTGCACTGCTAAATTAAAAAAAATAGAAAATATATTTCAGTTGCTTCATACATTTGAGGAGGTATTATTACATTCTCTAATCACAAATTTGATTAAGGTTATTGTCTTAATTAGGTAGCAACTACGTTAGATATACCTGATTTCTTAATTTTAAAGCATCATGAGTTCAATAACAAAGAAAGAAATTACAATAACTGAGGAAGCATGGTTGATTTGCTTTGTATGATTAAAGGTAAGAGATCTAGTGAAAACTAGTGGAAAGTTATTAATATAGGATAGAGGGTGCAATAGGTCAGCGGTTAAAGATTGTAAGCTCATCAGCTAGAAAACTGATATCCCAGGTTTGAGACCAAGTACCATGCTTATCCCAGGAGCTGCCCATCTAGTGGTTTGAAAGCATGCAAATGAGAGTAGATAAACAGATACACTACAGTGATAAAGTAACAATATTCCATGCCCTTGGCATATAGTCATGCTGGTCACATGACCATGGAAATGTCTTCAGATAATGCTGGCTCTCTCAGCTAAGAAACAGAGATGAGGACTGTTGTCAAGTTTCCAATGTATGGGCTTTTCAAGTGACTCTGAGGGATTGTTTACCTTAAAAGTCCTTTATTAGCCTAATACACTGGCAAATGCTTGCTTGAAAGAAGCTGGAATCTGAAATCTCCGCCCCTTGCACAATATATTAAAACAGAATTCTCCACCTTTCTAATTTTGTCATTAATCATATTCTCCAATTAATTTAAAGAATCAGTTTCCCTTCCGTTAGAAGACCTGCAAAAGCCTTATCTTCTTAGTTAGAGATGGCCTTGAAAAGTGCAATCCTACTCATCCCCTCTCCTAACCTTAAACTAAAACAATACACAAGTCTTAAAGCAATACACAAGTTTAACATATAAAATAGCTACTTCTTCATCAAGCAATAATATTTGATGTTAGCAACGTTGACATCCGGCCCCCTTACAAAAAGGACAAATCCTGTAATGTAAACATAACACAGGTTAGGAACTGGCTTTTGGTTTGTTGGGGTGTTTCTCATAAAACCTTTTGATAAGTCTGTCAGCTTTCACATCAGTAGATTTCACCCAAATGGCTTCAGACAATGGGTATCCCTTCCGTTGTATTAGGTATTGCAATTTTCCCTTAAAGATTCTAGAGTCAAGAATACGTTTCACTTCATAATGGGTCTGACCTGCTACCACAAGGGGTCCAGGTACTTTCTTAGGGGGAGGTCTTAAAGTGGAGGTTCAAAAAGGCTTCAGCAAGCTACAATGGAACACTGGGTGAATTTTCCCCCAAAGTCTGGGTAGTTTCAATTTTACTGTGACCAGGTTGATGATTTTCACAATGGGGAAAGGCCTCAAGAATTTTGGTCCCAATTTCTTATTGGGTAGTTTAAGGTGTAAGTATTTGGTCAACAAATAGACCTTTTCCCCAACTTGGAATGTTCTTTGGGAAGCTCTCTTTTTGTCAGCTTGCTTTTTGTAGGTCTCAAAAGTCTTTCCTAAGGCCACCTTTGTATTTTTACAAACTTCTTTCCAACCCCTCACCCAGTGATCAAGAGTCTGGGAAGCGGAGGGTAACTGAGCATATTCCGGTATGGGGTTGAATTCTTTCCCTGTGGCTACACAGAAAGGAGTGTAGCTGGTGCTGCTATGCACTGAATTATTGTAAGCCACCTCTGCAAAAGGGAGGAGGTCAGTTCAGTTTGTTTGTTGGTAAGAGACGTAGCATCTAAAGTATTGTTCCACCATTTTGTTGGCGGATTCTGCGGCTCCATTAATTGTGTGACTAAAGTCCCTCCAATTATGAAGCCATCGGCTTGCTCGAACTTCACAGGTTTGAAGAGCGGCTTGGCCCATATGCCCAGTCTCAAGGCACATGACTTTGTCATGACCTTGAGACTGGGCATCAGGAGCAGCTGGTATTGAGGAGCACTTTCAGCTCTGCTTGTGCCCTGACTTAGGGAATAAAAAAGGTAGGATGTGTCGACTCACCATCAGGTCGTTCTCCCCTTCATTGTCACTGTCAAAACCACTTAAAGTGGGGGTGGGTCCGGTTGGTGGGCCAGCGTCCTCCTGGGGGGGATGTAACCTGGGTAACGGGCTCCTGGCTGGCCCAGTTGGACTTTTCTCTCAATGGCTGTTGTGTGGGTTTCTTCCTCGTTGTTGGATCTGGTCTACTCTGCTGTTGTGGGTAAGGAACTGGGCAGTTTGCTGCTTGATGTCCCTGCTGTCCACAACGAAAGCACTTGATTGACGGATCTGTAGGTGGTCTAGGTCTTTCAGCATAGCAGTCGTTGGGGGTTTTTGGGGTGATAATAATAATAATAATAATAATAATAATAATAATAATAATAATAAT
>JAKJMR010000517.1:2120292-2141206 GCA_024449315.1 Daboia siamensis | reverse complement strand
TTTATTTATTTATTTATTTATTTATTTATTTATTTATTTATTTATTTTTTTTATTTTATTGGATTTATATACCGCCCTTCTCGGGAAGGACTTGGGGCGGTGTACAGGGCAGTTAAAACACAATATACAAAGTTAAAAATAAATTAAATTAAATTAGCCCCAACAAGTAAATCACATTCTAAAAATTTAAAATTCCAATCCCTTAGTCCAGGCCAGCAAGCTCAAATAACCAAGTTTTCATGTCACAGCGAAAGGAGCGAAGGTCAAGAGCTGTCCAGAGCTAAACAGGGAGCTGGTTCCAGAGGGCAGGCATGCCCACAGAGAATGCTCTCCCCCTGGGGGCCACCAGTCGGCATTCCCTGTCTGACGGCACCCTGAGGAGGCCCTCTCTCTGGGAGTGCACAGGATGATGGGAAGTTAACACTGGCAAAAGGTGCTCCTGAAAATAATCCGAACCCATGCCATTTAGGGCTTTATAGGTCATCACCAGAACCTTGAATCTCATCCGGAGGGCAACTGGAAACCAATGCAGCTCATAGAGCAGAGGTGTTATATGGGAGTATTGGGAGACCCCCATCACCACTTGTGTGGCTGCATTCTGCACCAGTTGGAGCCTCCGAGTGGTCCTCAAGGGCAGCCCCATGTAGAAAGCATTGCAGTAGTCAATCCGAGAGGTCATGAGCACATGAGTGACTGTACGTAGGGCATCTCGGTCCAAATAGGGCCGCAACTGGTGCACCAGGCGAACCTGGGCAAAAGCCCCCCTGGTCACAGCTCCTATATGATCTTATAAACTGAACTGTGAATCAAGGAGGACTCCCAAGTTGCAAGCCCTATCTACGGGGGGGTAACATCTCATCCCCCATAGTTAAAGATGGAATAGACTGGGTAACCCGAGATGCTGGTATGTACAGCCACTCGGTCTTGTCGGCATTAAGACAAAGCCTGTTCCTCCCCATCCAGACCCTCCCCGCCTCCAGGCACTGGGACATCATGGCGAGGACATCACTGGGTTGATTTGGGGTGGAAATAAAAAGTTGGATATCATCAGCATATTGATGATACCCCACCCAAAACCACGAATGATCTCACCCAGCGGCTTCATATAGATGTTGAACGGTAGGGGCGAGAGGACCGACCCCTGAGGGACTCCACAAATGAGAGGCCTTGAGGCCAACCTCTGCCACCCTGCCAATACCGACTCCTACCAGGAGGTAGGAAGAGAACCACTGTAAAATAGTGCCACCCACTCCCAACCCCCTGAGGCACCGCAGTAAGATACCATGTTCGATGGTATCAAAAGCCACTGAGAGGTCTAATAGGACTAGGACAGAGGAACAACCCCTGTCCTGAGCCTGCCAGAGATCATTCACCAGCACGACCAATGCCGTCTCCGTGCTGTACCCGGGCCTAAAACCCGATTGGTAGGGGTCCAGTTAATCCACTTCCTCCAGGAACAGAGGGAGCTGATGTACCACCACACTCTCAACAATCTTCGCTAGAAAGCAAAGGTTGGAGACCGGACGATAGTTGTTCAAAATAGCCGGGTCCAGGGCAGGCTTCTTGAGGAGGGGCCTTACCACCGCATCCTTCAAGGCAGCAGAGAAGCTACCCTCCCTCAAAAAAGCAGTTATTACTGCCTGGAGCCAACCTCGTGTCCCCTCCCGAACTGCATATACCAGCCAGGAGGGGCACGGGTCCAATAAACTTGTGGTGGAACTCAGCCTCCCCATGATCCTGTCCACCTCTTATGGAGTCACAGGGTTGAATTCTTCCCAGATAATGTTCCCAAGACCACTCGTTTCCCCCGTCAGACTCCGCCCAGTTGGAGTCCAGAGCAGCCCAAATCTGAGCGATTTTGTCTGCCAGATGTTGACCAAACTCCTCGGCACAACCCTGCAAGGGCTCCTCCCTCACCTCCTGATAAAGGAGGGAGCGAGTCACTCTAAACAGGGCGGCCGGGCAATTATCTGCGGATGCAATGAGGGCAGCGAAGTAGTTGGACTTCGCTGCCTCCATCGCTGCGAGATAAGACCTCATAAAGGTTCTTAACTGCAATCAGTCAGATTCAGACCGGCTGGATCTCCAACAGCTCTCTAGGCTCCGTCTCCGATGCTTCATCTCCTGGAGCTCACGGAAAACCATGGAGCCAGCTGGGATCTGCGCCAGGAGAGGGGCCGCATGGGCACAACACAGTCAAGTTCCTCCATGGCTATCTTTTCCCATGTTTCCACTAAGGCATCAACCAGGCTGTGAGCGAAGATGGCAGGCACAGGTCCAAGCACCACCTGGAACCGTTCAGGATCCATTAGGCGCCTGGGGCAGAACCATCTGGTCGGTTCCACAACCCAGTGACGGGGGGTGGTGAAACGGAAGGCCAGCCACAGGAGGTGATGATTGGTCTATGACAGGGGTGTAATAACTGGAGATCCCCCTCCCAGTTCATCAAGCCATCGTCCAGATAAAAAGATAAGATTGAGTGTGTGACCCCCCTCATGAGTTGGGCCCTGAATTACTTGGGTCTGGTCCATGGCCGTCATGGAGGCCAATAACTCCCGAGCCAACCCCGACGAGCCTCCCAGGGATGGCAGGTTGAAGTCCCCCAGAACCATAAGTCTGGGGAACTCAACCGCCAGCCCAGAGAGGATGTTGAGGAGCTTGGGCAGGGCTGCTGCTACACAGGTAGGCGAGAAATATGCCAGCAACAAACCCAACTGAGCCCCAGGGCCACATCTCAGGAGGAGCGACTCACACCCGAGTATCTGAACAACGGTAGCCTCCTGTGGGCATAAGGTGTCCCTTACAACCACCGCAACACCCCCATCCATTCCCTGAGCCCGGGGCTGGTGAAGCACACGGAAACCTGGTGGGCAAAGTTCAGTCAGAGGGACACCTCCCTCTGGACCCAACCAGGTCTCTGTAATGCAAGCCAGATTTTAGAGGTAGGCTGATAGTAAGTGCCCGATATATTTTGCTTACTGGTAATAGTTGTTGTACCTGACTTCCTCTGGTTCCAAAATAAATCTAAGAGGAATTATTTTATATCCTATATCAGTTTAATATGCCCAGCTGGGTACTGGCCTCACCAAAGTAAATCATATTGCTTATTGTAATGAATATCACAGAATTTTTCATTTTATAAATGGAGTTTATCATAGAATTAGCATGAGTTTCAAACTTCATTGGTTAAAAATCTTTTCTTTATTCTTTGATACAATTTTATTCTGTACAATTCAACTGTCAGAGACTGACTGGACAAGTCTGAGGTTTTCTTGGTGAGATTTTTTAGAACTGGGTTGCCATTGTCTCTTTCCTAGGACTGAGACAAAGTATCAGACCCATGTTCACCCAACTGGCTTTGAGCTAAAGCAGGACTACTACTCACAATCTGCTGGTTCCCATGGCCTTTGAAATGGTAAAGAAATATTTGAAGAAGCCTGACTAATTTAACAGGGTAAGTCCCTGCCCAGCTAAAATGACATTCACATCTGTTGAAAACATTTCTTCTTCTATCCAACCTTGGATTCAAAATTCAAATGTATTGCAAGATGCAGCAAAGAGTTTTCTATGTTGTTTTGAGATATCTAGCAGATTGCTGGATTTTTGCAGTCCTGACATTAGCTTAGATTTATAACATATTGCATAGAAACTATCAAATACTTTAATCAGGACAGAAAAATAGGAAGCTCTTTTGTTGTTTTGGACAAAAATATTCATAAATTCTGTACTGGCACAAACTGGTACCTTCTTCTATTGCCTGATAGTATGATAGGTCAGTGGCTAGTGGTTTCCAGGATTTTTCCTAAGGCTACCTGTCATGAGGTAGTATAATGGCTGCAAACTACTATATCATAGAATCCAGCTGTTAAGAAAGGCTTTTCATTCACTGAAATATGGAGAACCAAACATTTTCCAAATGTAGTTAAAAATGGTTAGGAATATTAGTAAAGAAGTGGTCTAGTTAAATTAATTAGGACACATGACCTATTTTGGCTCTTTTGAACTGCAACAGGTCATGTGTCCTAAATTATTTTAACTACATGGAAGAATCATTTTTCTTCAAATTTTAAATTATATTTTCCAATATTATTAATAAAGTCCCTGTCTGAAAATAGGATAAGAATAAGATAGTTTTTAATCCCTACAAGATCCTGCCTTTAATGTTAACCAGTCAGGAAGAAAAGGAACTGTACTCAATAACTCTACTACATTTCCTTGTAGAAATGAAAATTTTGCCATCAGTGAAACCTCTTCTTCAAATTCATTATTGATAAACATTTTTTTCACTTCAAATTTTTCACATTCTAGAAAAAAAAATTGTGAAAAAAGATAGAAATGATGAGATATATGTAAGCTGTTTGAAATATTCAAATGCAATAATAAGTAAAGGAGATCATTAATTTTATTAAATTCAGACATTCTGCCAATATGATATGCTTGTTAGCAAGCTTGTCACTGAATCCATTTAATTTTTGTTTTGCATTCTTGTGCAAAAATGTGTAATGTTCACATTCATCTTATTACAAGTGTGTGCTTACTGGAATCCTTGTGAGATGACATTTTTTTATTTTATTCAATATATTTATATTGCTAAAATAATAAAATATAAAAGAAAAGTTCTACATTGTACAGTAGCAATTGAATGACAAAAAAGAAACATCTACTAAGCATAAATAAGATCTAAATAAAAATGGTAGGAGAAAACATTGGCTCTGATTTATCTAATTTCTGAACTCAAGCTAGATATTTATAATTTATATTAAACATTAAAGATTATTGATTGTGTTTATTTCAATATTTTCATCTATTATTTTTGATTGGCATCACAGATTTATTCCTAATATCCATATTCCAAATATCTAAATTCATTCATTCTTGCTTACATTTGGTTAAACTTCTATCATGGATAATTACAATCAATTTTGCTATTGTTGCAAAATTGCAGCATTGATATATTTTTTTTAAAAAAATGTTCCTCTTTTCAAATGTTGGGCCAAATTTGATATTGCAGTCATTAGCATGTACTAAATTATGATATTTTTATTTATGTTTTATGGAATTATAACTAATAGGAATATTCATGGTTTCAGTTCAAATTTTATTTCTAGGATTTTATGAATGAAGTTTTTTTTTCCATTTTTTTACATAACTGTCACACATGATATGATGTTCCTTAGATATATGATATCCAAGATTTATTGCTATGCGATTTGTCTATTTTGATAATTATTGATGGAAATTTTATGTATTCTCATTATTATACTAATAATTGTACTTCCTTTGATTACTTCTTTGAAGTTTTGCGTGCACTTTATTATACCATCTTCATAACATATTTCAATGAAATTTCTATAATTTGTAGTAACAATTTATTTATGGGTCCTAATAGGTGATCTTGGTTTCATATATACTATTTTAAAATCTATCATTATTCTCAGTGTCCTTTCTTTTTCTCCTCCCTTCCCTCCCCGCAATATAACAGTTAAAATAAATTCCTACTTTCTTTTAGCAGAATGTTATGCTTATGTACAACTTTGATTGTGCTTCTGGTTTAATGTACTTAACATACACTAAAGCTTTAAAACAAATTTAGAAGCAGAAATGATAACTGTGAGTTCTACTATTAACTTTTGTTTTTCTTTTGTTTTTTGCCAGTTTAGTGTAGTAATTAATACAACAGGCTAGAAGCTGGGAATTATAGTAATGTTTATTACATTTTGAATTGTTCAGCAACAGACGAGAGGGAGGCGGCAGGCAGGGTTCAGGCGTTTATTTTGACTTCAGCTCCGAACAGCTGACAGGCGCGCAAAACCCGGCTTTTATAGAGAGAACTGTCAAACTCACGGCCAATCAGAGAACCGTGCTTTCCCGCTGCTAGGGCGGCAGCCAATAGTCTTCCGGCAGACTGACAGCTCCAGGGGGCGGTGTTTACTTGGTTGCTTGGGGAATTTGCCAGCTGGGCGGCCGGCTGGCTGGAGGACCTGTTTGGGAACCGGCATGCTGATAGCTCCCGCGGCTGTCAGCTGGATTGGACTTGGTGCATGCGTGAATGCTCCAGGCAGCTCTTTGACAGCTGTCACTGTCAAAGGCTGCCCGCTAGCTCGTGCGCATGCGTTACTTCTTCCGGCAGCCTTTTGACAGCTGTCAACTGTTAACGGCTGCCGGGTTGGGGTTTTTCCATGGTGATTGACAGCTCCCGCGGGTTTGGTATATAACACCCCTTTCCCCCCCCCACTGAAATGGGATTTTTAACAATAACAATAACTAAACTTTTGGAACAAACATTTTCAACAGGGCTTTTTTTCGTTGGTGTGTTTCCGGTCCATTCATAGTCCGCGAGGTAGGTGGGGGGCCGTCTGGTTCTGCCAGAACGGTGAATGAGGGGGCCCTCTTCTTCTGAGTGTGGTGCCGTCGGAGTTACTTCCTGGGAGGGCACTGCTGGAGTTTGTATGTCCGGGAGGGATAGTGGTTCTCTGGGAGGGATGTTGCTGGATGGTTCAGGCTCCTTGGAAAGCGGGCGTAGGGGAATGTTTGGGGGTGACCTGGGCCGGAGCTGGTCTGCATGTCTGCGATGTATGAGTCCCATTCCAGTGTCCACTGTGTAGGATAAGGGCCCGGTTTGGTCCAGGATGACTCCCTGGACTCATTTGCCCCTTCCCCCATAGTTTCTAGCCCAGACATTTTGTCCCAAGGAGAATGTCTTTGGATGGGCGTTGGTGGCTATTTCGGCCGCCGGTCTGTCGGGGTGAAGCCTGTCCAGCCTAGTCACCAATCGGCAGCCCCAACGCAGCTCAGCAGGAGTTTTGCTGGTGGAGGAGCAGTGTGTAGCGTGGTGGGCCAAGAGGAACTATGCCAGGCGATGGTGCCAATCTCCCGTGATGATCCTTTTGAGGGCGTCTTTGGTGGTCCTCACCATAACCTCCGCAAGGCTGTTGGACGATGGATGGAAGGGGGCCGACGTTGCATGCCTAATACAATAGTTCTTCGTGAAGATCTGAAATTCACGAGAGGTAAATTGAGGGCCATTGTCAGAGATTAAAACATCGGGGAGGCCGTGCGTTGCGAAGATTCCCCTTAGGGCTTGAATGGTGGCAGCTGTTGTTGTGCTGTGAACCAGGAAAACCTCCAACCACTTGGAGTAACTGTCCACTACAATGATGAAAACCTGTCCTTGAAAAGGGCCGGCGAAATCAATGTGGACGCGGGACCAGGGATTTTTGGTGATTTCCCATTTGTGGATTGGGGCCTTCGGTTGGACTGGTCGGGACTGCTGGCATAAATAGCAGCCGGCTACGTGTGCTTCAATGTCTTGGTCAATAGCTGGCCACCACACATAACTACGGACTAGGGCTTTCATCTTTACAATGCCAGGGTGCCCTTCGTGTAATGTGTGCAGGACTCTGGGTCTGCACAATCACTCTGCAACCCCAGAGTATGCACCCCAGGTGTGAGGTCAGTTCATTTTGTCTAGTGAAGTATGGCTGGAATTCTGTGCCTGGGCAAGTGGATTGCCATCCGGTGTGTACCCATGCCAATACCCTGCTCAGTGTTTTGTCTCGTGAGGTCGCGGCAGCGATGTCTTTAGCTGTCAGTGGACATTCTGGAAGCTCCTGGATGGCTAGGATGTTACCAGCTGGGGCTGGGGCTGGGTCTACAAAGGGTAGGGGCAGCCTGCTGAGGCCGTCAGCGTGACACATTTGGTGCCCTGGTCTGTAAATTAATTGATAGGAATATGCTGCAAGGAACATGGTCCGTTGCAGCATCCTGGGAGACAAGATTTGGGGGGTTTGATGATCCCTGGTGAATAGCCCCAGCAATGGCTTGTGGTCCGTGTAAATTGTGAAGGGGCGGCCATAAAGATAGTTGTGAAACTTCTTTATGCCGGCCACGATTGCCAAAGCCTCCTTATCGATCTGGGCATAGTTCCTTTCTGTTTTGGATAGGGTCCTGGAATAATAGGCCACCGGAGCCTGCGTCCCATCACTGTGTAAGTGGCTTAAAACTGCTCCGATCCCATACGGGGATGTGTCGCAGGCTATGCAGAGAGATTTTTTTTCTTGGTAGTAGGAAATGGTTGCGTTGCTTGATAGCATTTGTTTTAATGATTTAAAACTGTTTTCGTGGGCTGCCGTCCACTGCCAGGCTGCCCCCTTATCGAGCAGCCTGTGGAGGGGTTCTGCGATGGTTGCCTTTCCGGGCAGGAAAGCGTGGTAGAAATTTAAGACCCCCAGGAAAGCCTGGAGCTCCGTTTTGTTCTTTGGAGTTGGGGCGGCCCTGATGGTAAGGATTTTTGAGTTAGTGGGGTGAATTCCTTGCGAGTCAATTTTGTAGCCTAGGAATTCTGCGGATGGGACTCCTATGGAGCATTTGTCCCTTTTAAGTTTTAACCCTGCTGTGCGGAATCTGGTTAGGACTTCTTGCAGCCTGGCTGCCAAGGTGCTTTCGGAATTCCCTGCGATGAGCACGTTGTCGAAGTAGGGGCAGACCCCAGGGATCCCTTTCAGGGTTTTCTCCATAACTTCCTGGAAGATACCAGGAGCTACTGAAATTCCAAGGTTTACCTTAAAGGCACCGCAGTGTGTAACAATAGTTTGGGCATCAGCTGTTTCTTGGGTGACAGGTAGTTGAAGGAATGCGTGCACCAGATCAGGTTTGGTGAATATGGAGCCAGAGCCTATTTCGGATAGCACGTCCCTGACTGCGGGGACGGGATATGCGTGAGGGTTTAATGCGCGGTTCAGGGTGGCTTTATAATCTGCGCAGATTCTCACGTCCCTGTTTGGCTTGACTGGGGTTACGATGGGTATTTCCCAGGTTCCCCCGTCTGTGGGTTCTAGGACCCCTAAGGTCACTAGGCGATCTAATTCAGCTTCTATTTTTTGTTTTAGGGTGAAGGGGACCCTTCTTGCTTTAATGCGGATGGGACCAACTTCTGGTTTAAGCTTGAGGTCTATGGGGGGGCAGTATATCTGCCAAGTGTCCCATCGAAAACATCTGCGAACATGTGGCAAACATTTTCTAGAGTTTGTGACTGGATGCGGTTGGTTCCCTCAAGACGGATGCCCAGAGCCTCGAACCAATTAAGGCCAATGAGGCTGGCCCTGGGCCCTTCTGTAATCTGGACTGAAAGGTACCCTTGGAAATTTTTAAATTCCACCCTGAGTTTGGCCTGCTCCTTTAATTGTATGGCGGCCCCCTGGAAATCAGCGAGTAAAATTTTGGAAGGCTGAAGGGGAATGCGGCGTTTGATTTTGGAGCCGATTTCCCGGAGAGTGTCCCAGGATATTATGGAGACGGAAGACCCAGAGTCCACTTCCATCTCACAAGGGATCCCCTGGATTTTGACCCAGATTTTGATTTTGGGCTGTAAGTGGTGGATGGCCAAGGCTTTCTGTTGGGTGAGGATGGATAACACTGAGGGCTGGGAGGTTTTTTTGGCAGGGGGGAAATTTTTGGTCCTATCTGCTGGAATTTCCTCAAGTTCGTGGAGGGTCTCCCGGTTCTGGCTGCGGCACGCTGAGCGGATATGCCCAGTCTTCCCACATCCGTGGCATTTGGCATTCCTGAAGCGGCAAGTAGCTTTGGCGTGGGCTTCGCCGCAGCTGGCACATTTGGCCCTGGGCCCCGTGGTGATGGTTCTTTGTCCGGAACCGCCTGGCTTGGTTGGTCTGCGGTTTCTTTCTTGGTCGGCGATGAAACGGGGGATGATAGCATCGACACCGGCCTCCTGGGGGTTGCTGCCTGGCTCCCAGGCCTGATGGACTGACCTGTTGGGGCTGTCTCTGAGTGCAGGAGAGACCTCACGGTGGCTGTCCTCATATGCCATGATTTCTAGCATGAGTTCAGCAAGGTCCATCGTGGGCTTGGCCACCAATTTCTGCTGGAGCCATTCGTTTAAGAGACCGGTGATGATTTGGTCTCTAATATGGTCCTCCAGGTCCGGAAATTGGCATCTGCAGGCGGCATGGTGCACCCCCGCGATGAATGCTGTGGATGCTTCGCCAGGTTGCTGGCATCGGCGAGCAAAGTGGAGCCGCCAATATAATTCAGACCGTCGGGGCATAAAATGCTTGCTGAGGCGGTCGATCAGCTCAGCGTATGGGATTGTAGCAATGGGGTCCCGGCTGCAGAGCCCTACAATGATGTCGTAGACAGCAGGACCGCTGTGGCACAGTAGGGCCGCGGCTTTGTGGCAGTCCTCCATTATCTTATTGACGACGAGGTAGCCCTCGACCTGCCCCCAGTGCGACTCCCATCTCTCGGGATGCTGGACATCGAACTCCCTGATGTGACCTAGGGTTGCCATAGCGTGGGTCCTTGGTACTGTCCAAGCTGCAGAAGGGTTCCTTTGCCCTCAAAAGCGACTTTAGCAGTGACTTAGCAGCTGGAGGGATCGGAACTCCTTCTAGTTGTCACTTAGCTCAAGAGTCAGCTCTGTAGTACCAGGATCCCACCTTCGTCACCAGGTGAATTGTTCAGCGACAGACGAGAGGGAGGCGGCAGGCAGGGTTCAGGCATTTATTTTGACTTCAGCTCCGAACAGCTGACAGGCGCGCAAAACCCGGCTTTTATAGAGAACTGTCAAATTCACGGCCAGTCAGAGAACCATGCTTTCCCGCTGCTAGGGCGGCAGCCAATAGTCTTCCTGCAGACTGACAGCTCCAGGGGGCGGTGTTTACTCAGTTGCTTGGGGAATTTGCCAGCTGGGCAGCCGGCTGGCTGGAGGACCTGTTTGGGAACCGGCATGCTGACAGCTCCCGCGGCTGTCAGCTGGATTGGACTTGGCGCATGCGTGAATGCTCCAGGCAGCTCTTTGACAGCTGTCACTGTCAAAGGCTGCCTGCTAGCTTGTGCGCATGCGTTACTTCTTCCGGCAGCCTTTTGACAGCTGTCAACTGTCAACGGCTGCCAGGTTGGGGTTTTTCCATGGTGATCGACGGCTCCCGCGGGTTTGGTATGTAACACATTTCACTTTTGATCTCTAATTTAAACAATGGACAACAGCAATTAGATGCTGAAGTGGGTAAAAAGAAAATATTGCAGCTTTTAGTCTCTTCTCATGGTTTTCTTTTTTCTTTTCTTTTTTATGGAATATGAAATGTGTGATTCAAGGAAAATAATCTGTCTGTTACTCAAATTAATCATATTTCTAATAATCATATTTGGTTGATTACTTCATGCCTTATTTTTTATATTTTCTTTTCTTATTTCCATTGGAAATAAATAGCTGCTTTTTCCGATTTTTTCATTAACAAAATACCGTTCTTCTTAGAAAACAATTAATGGATGAAAAATGTTTGTTCTAAATGCCAATTCTAAAATCACTCTTCCTCATTTCTTTGTTTTTTTAATTATTATCATCTCAAAAATTCCATTTCTATATTGAACAGTGTGTTGTCTAGATATACAAGTATTAGAATATAAAAATAATCACATTCACAATCTTATCAGAATACAATCATATACTAGGAAATAACAATCATATTTTAAAAATAGTATTTCTCACATTAACATTAATTGTATAATAATCAAGATATTTACTAATCTGTTATAGATCTTCCTCACATAATCCACATTTTCTCATATTTCCAACTTTCTAACCTCTGTTTTTATCAGCTAACCATTGGTAAAATAAGTCCCATGTCATATAGTTTTCAGTTTCTTCTTTTTCTTTAATTTTTAACATTAACCTATCCGTTTCTGCACATTCCAGTATTTTTAAAATTATATTCCCCTCTATAGGGGTTTCTTCATTTTTCCAAAATTGTGCATATACTATCCTAGCTGCTGTTAATATATATAAAACTAAGTATTACCTTTATTATAATTTCCTGGTAACATGCCCAATAAAAATATCTCTGGTTTTAAATCTATATGTTGTTTTATTATTGCTTCCAACCATAAGTGTATTTTATTCCAATATTTTTTTTTGCTTTGGACATGTCCACCACATGTGATAATACAAATCTGGTATTTGATTACATTTTCATCATTTAACAGATTTATCTTTGTACATATTCACTAGCCTTGCAGGTGAAAGGTGCCATCTGTAGAACATTTTATAAAGAATTTCTTTGTATGTTGTTGTCTAATTCTATTGTATAGCCAAAATTCTTAGCCTGTATTACCATTTTCTCCTTTATTTGTTCTTCTTCCAATTTAGTACTTAATAAATAATTGTATATCCTTTTAATTAATATTTCATCTGTCCCCATTAGAATCTGATCCAATTCAGTTGGTTCTTTATAAAAACCATATATCTTCCTGTCTTTTTCATATCTGGATTGTATTTGTAACTGTGGCTACCATGATAGGTCAATCCTTAGTCTATTAAGTTCTTGTTTAGTTTTAAGTTCCCCCTTTTCATTTAGTATGTTATTGTATCTTATATTTTTCCCATATTAATTACATTTGGATGTATTAGTGCCTCCATTGTAGATAAACAGACTGGTATTTTCAAATATTGTTGTTCTTTAATTTTTGTCCATACTAACAGTAATGCATTCCTAATATAATGTCTTTGGAAGTAGCTTCCCATCCCACCCCAACTGAAGATCATGACCCTCCAGAGTCAACAATCTTATGTTCCTCAAATTAATCCATTCTTTCACCCACATGAGTACTGATGCTTGATAATATAGCTCCCAATCCGGAAGACCGAAGCGTCCTCTATGTTTGGCATTTTGTAACATTTTTACATTTATTCTTGCTTTTTTGCCACAGGTCAGAAATATTAAATGCTAATTAATAAAATAAATATTGACTAATATGAGGGTCATTGTAAATATTGAGGTATAATTATGAAATACTTTTGGATATTTATTTATTATTTGTACCACACCTTTATTATTTTTACAAATGTAAAAGTCAATTTGGTTTATTGGTGTAGGAACCAGACTAGAAAGGAAGAGATTATGACTTTAAGTCCCATTTTAGGCATAAAAGCCAGCTGGGTGACCATGGGCCAACTCATCTCACAGGAGTGTTGCTATGGGGAAGTAGGAGGAGGAAGTCTGTTGGATATGTTCACTGCCTTATTTGTGAGATATAAATAATATGCATATATATCATTCATCTTTCTTTCTTTCTTTCTTTCTTTCTTTCTTTCTTTCTTTCTTTCTTTCCTTCCTTCCTTCCTTCCTTCCTTCCTTCCTTCCTTCCTTCCTTCCTACCTTCCTTCCTTCCTTCCTTCCTTCCTTCTTCCTTCCTTTCTATATATCTATATCTATATCTATATCTATCTATATCTATATCCCTTATCTATTTATCTATTTCCAATTCTTAGAGATTCCTGGATAAGTTCCTGCAGTTCTGTGGTTTATTATTGCCTTCTTCCTAGAGCTGACAAGAGTGACTGGTTCAAGGTCCCCCACTTGGCTTTGTGCCTAAAGGGGGAACTACAATTCTTGGTTTCTAGACTGATGCCGTAAGTATTGTTCCAAGATATCAATTTGGTTCTCTTTTCCTGCAGTTTGAAAAAAGCAATCTGTTTTTCTGAGAGCTGATCAAACACGCATAAGATGTGTTACCAATGTCCCTACATACGGGCCTGTAAAAAATAGGGTGAACTGCTTCAATATGTCCAGTTGTCATAGCAAATTTTTCTGATATGGAATCTTATAATATTTTTATTGTTAATAGTGTCCAAGGCAAAATAATGTGCCTGCCCTAGAAGAAGAAAAGGTTTCCTTAATTCTGAAAATGTAATTGAAAAGGTAACTTGTCATTAGTCAAAAAGACTTTGCCACTCAGATCCTTCTTCCATGTGCCAAGCCATTTGCGTCCATATGGAATACAATATTATTCAGTGTTATAATGCATAGTATTGTGGTCCAAAGGAGCACAAAATAGTAGTTCTTACCCTGAATAAGCTGAAAAACTTTAAAGCTTCAAAGGAAAAGCAATCCATTCTCTTCCCTTTGGCATGATTTAATTCAGTATACTTCCCAAATCCATGATTCATATAAATTATTAATGAGAATTTCCTCTTTTAATTTCTTTAATATATTTTTGGGCATCTGTAAATAGCTAGACGCTGTGAACTTTCTCCCATGAAAACCTATTTCAAGAAGAAGGAATGTCAATGGATTAAACTCACCACAAAAGAGAAAGAAAATTTTTCAATATTTAAAGCAATTTAAGACTGATGTTATTTGTTTACAAGAAACACATATTAGAGCTATGGACCAAAAGTACTTATCAAATTTAAGATTAGGTACACAATTTATTGCTTCTGCAGTTAACAAGAAAAATGGAGTGGTTATTTATGTTAAGAACACAATTACAGCAGAGTTAATTGAAGCAGACCAACAAGGAAGATATGTTATTGTGGACTTATTACTAGAAGGCAAAAAAACTCTTTTGGTTGGATTATATGCGCCTAATCAACAGCAAGCTGATTTTTATAGCTTTTTACACAGCAGGATTACTCAATTGGATTATAAATCTTTTATTTTTATGGGAGACTGGAATGGTGTTTTGAACGTACAAATGGATAAGAGTGGATCTTACAGAAGTACCCCAAGTCATGCTAAATTGCCTAAATCTTTTTTTGAGATGATGGATGATATGGATTTACGTGATGTTTGGAGGGAAAGGAATTTACAAGAAAGGGACTACACTTTTTTTTCTGATAGACATCAATCTTTTTCCAGGATTGATTTTATATTATTGTCTAATGATCTTTTTTTTAGAACTAAGAGGATAAAGATTTGTTCAAAGACTATGTCTGATCACAGCCCAGTTTGGTTAGATATTGGAAAAGACACTAGAGAACGACGTTCCTGGCGTTTAAATGAGAACTTGTTTAGAAATCAGAAAAATGTGGAAGAGTGTAAAAAACAGATGAAGATTTTTTTTGAAACAAATATGCATAAGGGTACTTCTATGGAAATGGTATGGGATGCTAGTAAGGCGTACATGAGAGGTGTGTTGATATATCTTAATAATAAATATAGACGTAATTTGGAATTTAGGAGGAAAGAATTAGAGACAGAGATTAAGGAAAAAGAAAAGGCTTTAATTTTGAACCCATCGGATGTGAAGACTAAAGAGACTATTAAGTTATTAAGAGGACAATAAGCACCAGGCACCGACGGTTTGACTGCTGCGTATTATAAAAATCTACAGTTTGAGATGATAAAGCCATTAAAGGAACTGTTTCAGACAATTCAAAAAGGGGGAGGAGTGCCTCCGTCTTGGAAAACTGCTTTTATTTCTTTAATTCCGAAAGAAGATCAGGACGTTACTCAAGCAAGAAATTATAGGCCAATATCACTTTTGAATACGGACTACAAGATATTTGCTAAGGTTTTAGCTAGTAGATTGATGAGGGTATTGCAACAGGTAATTCATGGTGATCAAACTGGGTTTATAAGTGGTAGACAAATGAAAAATAATGTGAGACATATAGTTGATTTGTTGGAATTTTTGGAAAGGAATAACCAGATCTCTGCAGCATTGATCTTTTTGGATGCTGAAAAAGCCTTTGATCAATTGGATTGGAAATTTTTGCTAAAAGTATTAGATAAAATGAATTTTGGGGATGAATTTTTACAACCAATTAGGGCAATATATCAGAAGCAAACAGCTCGAATAATTGTTAATAATGGTTTGACCGAAATGTGTAATATTGAAAAGGGCACGAGGCAGGGTTGCCCGTTATCACCTTTATTATTTGTTTTAACGTTGGAGATATTACTGATTAAAATACGGAATTCGGAAACAATTAAGGGAATTCGAATAAGAGATCAGGATTATAAATTGAGGGCGTTTGCGGATGATCTGGTTATTACGTTGACACATCCAGAAAATTCTGTTATAGAATTGATGGAGTTAATATTGCAATATGGGAAAGTTTCTGGATTTAAGATTAACATTCAAAAAACTAAAATCTTATCTAAAAATATGACAGCATTACAAAAGGTAGCTTTAGAAAGCTTAACTGGATTTGAAATTGTTGAAAGGGTTAAATATTTGGGGGTATATTTAACACCCTCAAATGTTAAATTATATAAAAATAATTATGAAAAGTTATGGAATAAAGTGCAAAAAGAATTGGACAGTTGGAAAAAATTACAATTGTCATTATTGGGAAGAATTGCAGCAGTAAAAATGAATGTTCTGCCAAAATTTTTATTTTTGTTTCAAATGATACCCATTCTCAAAAAGGATTCAAATTTGGAGGAATGGCAGAAGGGTATTAATAAATTTGTCTGGGCAGGGAAAAGGCCACGGGTCAAATTTAAAATTATGCAGGATACGCGTGAAAGAGGTGGTCTAAGAATGCCCAATTTTAAATTATATTATGAAGCTGCTGCATTATCAGCTATAAGTGATTGGATTAATTTGACACAGGGGAGATTATTAAACCTCGAAGGGCATGATTTGTTATTTGGTTGGCATGCATACTTATTGTATGATAAAAAGGTAGACAATGTGTTTAAAATGCATATTTTGAGGTATGCTTTGTTGCGAGTTTGGAAAAAGCACAGACAAAAGTTAAATTATAAGATACCGTTATGGGCAATACCCAAACACGCAATAGAGAATATAAATGTTGGATTTAAGCATGATGTCATTACATATAAGGAAATTTTGAGTTTGGAGAGGAATGTGTGGAGTTTGAAGTCATATAATCTTCTACGAGAAAAAAAGATTGTTCAAACTTGGTTTCAATATGGACAATTACAAGCCAGGTGGAAAGAGGACCAGAAGATTGGTTTTTTAATGAATGATGAAAATTTGGTAAAGCAAATTAGAAATCAGGGACCAGCGCATATCAAACAGATATATCTTGCATTGATAGAGATTGATTCAGAAACAGAAATTGTTAAGGACTGTATGATAAAATGGGCACAGAATATTCAGGAAGTTATCACAATGGACACTTGGGAAAAGATCTGGGTGAGAAATGTGAAATTTACGCAAGCTCAAAATTTAAGAGAGAACTTTTATAAAATGTTTTATAGGTGGCATTTAGATCCTAGAAAGTTAGCAAGTATGTATCCGAATTATCAGCCTAAATGTTGGAGATGTGGCGGTGAAGATGCAACGTACTTTCATATATGGTGGACTTGTAAAAAGATCAAAGCATTTTGGATTAAAATTTGGTGGAATATGCAGAAGATATTCAAGAAAAGGATAAAGTTTTGTCCGCAGTTGTTCTTACTGGGCATTATTACTGATACTACTGTGCTGGACATTAATTTGATGTTGAACTTAATTACTGCAGCGAGACTTTTAATAGGGCAATACTGGAAGAAGGAAGAACTGCCGACCATAGAGGAATGGACTTTAAAAGTTTCCAACCTGGCGGAAATGGCGAAGATTTCAGCATATTTGAAAGACCATTCACAACAACGATATATTGTGGAGTGGAAGAAATGGATTGATTACATCCAGAATAAATACGGGACTAAAAAGTTTCATCTAGCATTTGAATAAGTATATTGCTTGTAGTCAATTTATAAGAGCTAAAGTGCGAGAGATTTAATAGTTTATTGTTGTTAGTATATAGGAGTTTATGATTGGTTATTTTATTTTTATACCTTGTATCTAGCTCTGGGAAGTCCGGGGGGGGGAGGGGGGAAGGGGAGGGTGAGAGGGTGGGATAGGGTTGGGAAGGGTTGGGGGATGGGATGTAATAATTAAAATGTACTGAAAAACTTTTCAATAAAAAAAAAAAAAGAAGGAAACATTTTTGTTAAAAAAAGTAACTGATGCCTTTCTGATCTTTAAATACTTCATAAATCAATAAAATTCTTGGTGTTCAAGTGGCAGACATATCTAGAACTGACTGCCCAGTGATTCATACTACAGGACACAAGGGAAAACAGAAAATGAATGATCTGTTACTTTTCTCCTATTACTTCAGGTTTGGTATATGAAACACCATTGCAGCACTTGTGTTTGCAACTGAACTGAAGAATATTCTTATTTAGAGATACAATGCAACATTTGTTCAAATCATATATTTACTACCATAAGTGCATCTGTTTCATGTGACAAGCTGTTGTATTTAGAAGAAGTACACAACTTTTGGCTCCAGATGTGTTGGTGGTCACAGGATAAAAAGTAGCAGGATTATGAGAAGATATACATGGGACAGGACAAAAATTAAAATGGATTTAATTTAATTAAAATCAAATTAATTAAATGCAATTAATAGAACTAATATACATACTGTATATTTGATACTTAAAATAAAATGATACTTTTTTGGAATGAATAAGAATTCACACCCAATGCCTACAGGGGCTTATAAAATATAAAGACTTGGCTTCAGATGGTATACTAATGAATTAAAATTTGACCAGCTATTAATATCCATGAAAGTGGTGACAGTGAGAAGTACATTTTGTTCTTGGAAACAGACAAAAACAAATTAAAACAAATCAAGACATGTCATTGTGTTTGTTATTGTTTTCTAAATTCAGGAATTAATTATAACTTGTGGCTGCATTTGTGCACGCTGACACATATTGCCTAAGGTGGACATTTGCTTGATTTACATGGTGTGATCTGATTGCTTTGCCACTGAGACAAGCTACAAAAATTCCAGACTTTTCACTGAATACATTGAAATTATTAAATGGAAAGTTTCCAGATAGCATTGTAAACATTATGGCAGCTGCAGCAGATGGAACTAACATGTACTATACTGGTACAATATTTCTTTTGACAATTTAATGCTTGTGTCCTCACTTTCTGCTTAAAGTATAATAAAACATCCTACCTAGAAGTTTACTTTGATTACTCTCAGCCATATTTTATAAATGATTACTTGGCAGAATCAATCTCTCTGTGTGTGTCTCTCTTTTAAATAAATACCATAATGAAAGACAAATCAGAGTTTCCAAAGAGTTTTAAGAAAGTTTCTGATACGTGCTCAGTCTCTCTCTGCTTCAAAGTACTGTTATGGAAAATTTTATTCAAGTATGATTTTGTCTATCCTTTTTGTTTATTTCTAAGCACTTGTTTTATTTATTTTTAATTCTTCTATTTAAGACTGTCATTTTCCTCAGGTTTTTCAGCTTGGAATGCAGAAGATAAAACTATAAAAGATTTTATTTGCTAGTTCTATTGGAAGAGAAGTGTGTTTTAGTCTAATCAGACTGTGCAGAGAAGTGAGCATCATATAACATCTGCTTGCATTAATCTTTTACTGATAAGAATTAGTAAAATAGAAAAATAAGGTGTATTCCTGAAAATTGAGTAAAAATAATTTAAAAAGTAAAGCTTATTTCTGAACATTTAAAAAGCCACACCACACCAAAAAGATGCATTAATAAATGTCATGTGCCTTGCATGTTTAAGGAACTTCATTGGACATTACCAAATGCATAAATTAGACAAAATGTGTGAAAACCAAATAAGTTACAAGAAAGTAAGAAAGGTGAAAATGTTTTGTTTTTGTTTTATCTTTGAAAATCATAAACAAAGTCTGAATCTTGTTGAGATTTCTATTAAAATTAGGGCTTGAATTCAAGAACAAAACATACTGAGTGTAATAATTGTTTCTGGTTTTTTTCTCATTTAGTTCTTATATAATTGAGTGTCTCAATAAATTTGGAATATTTGTTCTTCCCTTCTCTTGTTTTCTTTTCCAATCATCATCATCATCATCATCTGTCATCCTTTTTTATGCATATAATATTTAAAACAGGCAAACTTCAATGACCAATCATTATTTCAGATTATTTACTCTGATATAAATTTAACAGTTGAGATCTCATTAGAAACTATTGAAAAAATGTTAAGTAAACATCATTTCAATAATGTTTTCAATAAAATTTCCTTGGAAATAGAACCTAAGTGTAATTAGTGGTTATTATTTGATATCCTAATGGTCATGGAGGATTAGATCTATCAGTCTCTTTGTAATAAAAACCTAAACAGAAATACTGCTGAATAGTATTAAACATACCTGGCGAAGCCTGATCCACATCTGGTAAACTATACAAGAAGAAGCTGGATTGTTTTGAACAGTGCAGTGCTTCTGAATGCTGATAAGGGAAATCTCCTTTGTAATTTTGGCCTCATAGGAAAAAAAAGAGACTTTTTTCCCCAATGTGAGAAAACTGCATTTGCTACAGTACAGTATCAGGTGACAGCAAAAAAAAACTGACAGAGCAGGGAAAAAAGACATGAAATAACATACAAGGAATGTCTTTTTTATTTTTGCTGTTGTTTAATTGAAATATCACCTATATGCTGAAGAGACACAGACCTGATATTTTTCTTTAGAAACTGAAGGCATTGGAGAGTTGGAGATTTAGTAGCATTCCTTCAGGATAAATCAACCCTACAGGTTTTTTTAGGTTCACTTGAAATGGTTTTCATAATTTCATTAATTGAGAATGATGTTGCCAGCAAAAACGCTAGACAAGCAAAAGCAAAAGCAACAATTATAACATGAAGATTTCTTAGAGTTGTCATCTAAGAAAGAGTAGCTAAAACTTCAAACTATGGGATTTGGAACATAAGGCCAGAGGATCTGAAAAAGAGAAAGCTGAACAAGAATTTTCTGACATTCCATTCACAATGCTGTCAGGCGCAATAGATATATGATATCAATAGGCAATCCTGTTGTAGAAATCAAGAAAGACTTATCTTACATAAATAAACACAGCAAACACTGCTGATTCACGTTGGTACATAAATTCAAATAATAAGGAAGACACAAGTTTGCTGACATACAAAATACCTATTATTTACTAAATGAAAAACTGCATCTATTTTTCAATTATACCAATATTCAGGAGGAGAAATGGGACTTTTCTGAACATATGGACCTCTATTTCTTTCTCATAACAGAGAACGTGGCAGGAAAAAAAATCTTCCTCTAAATTATTATTATTATTATTATTATTATTATTATTATTATTATTATTATTATTATTATTATTATTAT
>JAKJMR010000517.1:2098173-2110585 GCA_024449315.1 Daboia siamensis | reverse complement strand
TTATTATTATTATTATTATTATTATTATTATTATTATTATTATTATTTCCCAATCTAGACCAAAACACAAGCTGAGGAGCTTATCTCTTTACACACTCAAACAAACACCAATATAAACACAACACTACAATATATGCAATAGTAAATCTGCAATCTTCACTTTTCCAGGACCTAGCTAAGGTTCTTTTTTCTGTGATAGAGAATTCAGATATGCAGTGGCTGAAATGGCAAGTTTTAAGCCATGTCATACAGTAGTCTATGCTTGTGTGTGTTTTTAGGTATGATATAATATTCATTTTCTTTAATATAAAGATTCATTTGAGTATTTGGGCATAAACATTTTATTGATTTTGATAAAGAAAGTGATGCACAGGTCAGGAACAGTAAATACAGTAGAGAAGGGATGTCAAACTCCTGGCCCGCAAGCCGAACGCATCATCCGAAGCCACACCCACCCCATTGCTGGAAATGTCCCCATACTTTGCACGATGTCATATGATGTCATGAGTTTGACATGTCTGCAGTAGAGAAATGATATGAAAAATGAAAGAAAATCAAATCAAAATTTTGGGCTGTTTTGAATGGCTGTGTTTGTGCTGGTGCAAGCATTCTGTAGACATATTGTAGAAATGTCTGATTTTTCATCTCCGTAAAACATTATTGTTTTTTGCAGCTCATAAGCAATAAAATTAGGAATTATATTGTAGAAGAAGAAGATGTTTAAAACTATCTGCACCAGGTGCAGCTTCCTTTAACTATTTGGGCTCATTCTTTTTTTTTTTCCTGAAATAATAATAATAATAATAATAATAATAATAATAATAATAATAATAATTTTATTTATATACCGCCCTTCTCCTGAAGGACTCAGGGCGGTGTACAGGGCAAATATATAACAATACAAAAATACAAAAGTTAAAAAAGAATTAAACATATGCCCAATTAAAACAACAATACAAATGTTAAAATAACCACCCATCCCTTATCAGGCCAGGCCGGATTGTACAAATAAGAATGTCTTCAGATCGCGACGGAAGGAGCGAAGGTCGGGCGCCATCCGGAGCTCAGCCAGCAATTGATTCCATAGCTCCGGGCGCCCACAGAGAAGGATCTCCCCCTGGGGGCCACCAATCAACATTCTCTGATCGGTGGCACCCTAAGGAGACCCTCTCTGTGGGAACGCACAGGGCGGAGGGAAGTTGATATAGACAAGAAGAACTATATTTCTCTCATCCAAAGAAAAAAAATGAAAGGTAAAAAAAATAAGGGGTAGGAAAAAGGCAAGGAAAGCAGGGCAGAAGAAAAATATAGAATTGTATTAACTGTATTAATAAATACCAAAAAGTTTGCTTGAAAATGTGCATATACCAGCCATTCACTCTCATACATACAAATCGCTTCCACATACAAACTAAAAAGCATAAAGAAGCCAAAACCAGAAAACTGGGGAAAAATAGAAAGGCAATGAGCTACACTGAAGGTAAAAGTAAAAAGACACAAAGATCTGCTTAAATCTTTGTAACTTGATATTACAAAAACATTACATTCCCTGTGCAAGCAGATTTTTCTTGAAAATCTTCAGGCTGATATCCAAAGTCTCTACCATAATCCTGACCTATACTTTCTTCTCCCTGCATAGTAAGTGTGAGAGGGAAAAAAAAAATTATCTGTTGGTGGGGTAAAATCAGTGGAGGGATTCAACCGGTTCGCACCACTTCGGCACAACCGGTAGCTAATTTTTTGTTGCCCAGGCCCAGAATGGACTTCCAGAAGCAGCATCCACACAGAGAACTGCATTTTCTCCCAGGGTAATTATATACGTATAACTTTCATACAACAGTTCAATCTTGGAGTTCTGATATAAAAATAATACCCATAGAGTCATAGAACTGGAAGACCATTTAGATCTATTTAGGCCATTTATTCCAACACCTTCCTAATTCATATTGAGTCAGAAAATGCCTTCTTTTAAATTAAAAGTAATAGTTCATGTCTTGTAATGTATTGTTCCAATAATGCTGTATGGTTCAAGGCATTGGTACATGTATCTGATACATATTCATTTCAGTTTACATTAGGAAGTCTCCATCCATCCTACACTTCTATACTTTTCTTTACCGCTGCTTTGCATGCTCCATATGTTGGTATTATCTATGTTCATATTAATATACCGTAGACCAGGAAATAATGTATGTACTCTAGATCTTTTATATAAATTCTGAATCAACAAGTCCCAAAGACTATTAAATTTTGATAACTTGAGATAAGGAATATGTTGGCAGAAGTTAGAGTTTACGTTTTAGACAACTTGTAATTTGGATTTCAGATGACTTCGTTTAGACTGAAATAATAACCACAACTCTTGGATGCAGGCCTCTTGACGCACAAACAAAAGATGTTTCCGGACTAAGAAGAGTAATTAGGTTGAATCATTTTCTTCTTTTTCTTATTCTTATTAGCAGCTCCTTTCATTCAAAATTCTCTTCCACCAATGCGGAAATCAATCACACACACACACAGTGGTGACTACTGCCTGTCGATGGCCTTCGGTTAGGCTGAAACAGGAAATAAGATTTGTCCCATGTTTGGGGCCTAGCAAGGTAATCTAAAAATAGTTAACAAGCATTTGACACATATCCCCCTTGCTTCTCAGCTAACAAAGCGAGAGAGAGCTTGTGGCCTAGAGGTGAAAATAACTGCCTAATGTGCAATCACCCCAGGTTCGAATCTCATAAGGGTATGGCTGACTGACGAAAACAAATAAGTTTGAAATGCATATCAGTCTCCCTTTAATTCTTTGTTAGCAAAACCAATTTACATATATATATATATATATATATATATGAAAATATAATCACTATCTGATTTCTCAAGATGTGCAGAAAGGAATGTGCATATGAGACCTGCGCTCAGTAGTAAAACAAATAAAGAAGCTATTTTCAGCTTTTGAATTATGTATTAAGGATTCTGATCAGGAATGGAAGGGAGCTTTGGGAAATGTTGTTGTTGTTGTTAGTTGCGAAGTCGTGTCCGACCCATCGCAACCCTATGGACAATGCTCCTCCAGGCCTTCCTGTCCTCCACCATCTTCTGGAGTCCACTTAAGCTCACGCCTACTGCTTCAGTGACTCCATCCAGCCACCTCATTCTCTGTCGTCCCCTTCTTCTCTTGCCCTCAATCTTTCCCAGCATTAGGCTCTTCTCCAGTGAATCCTTCCTTCTCATTAGGTGGCCAAAGTATTTGAGTTTTAGCTTAAGGATCTGGCCTTCTAAAGAGCAGTCAGGGTTGATCTCCTCTAGGACTGACCGGTTTGATCGCCTTGCAGTCCAAGGGATTCGCAGGAGTCTTCTCCAGCACCATAGTTCAAAGGCTTAAATTCTTTGGCGCTCAGCCTTTCTTATGGTCCAGCTTTCACTGCCATACATTGCAACTGGGAAGACCATAGCCTTGACTATACGCACTTTTGTTGACAGGGTGATGTCTCTGCTTTTTAGTGTGCTGTCTAAATTTGCCATGGCTTTCCTCCCCAGGAGCAAGCGTCTTTTAATTTCTTGGCTACAGTCCCCATCTGCAGTGATCTTGGAGCCCAGGAAAATAAAATCTGTCACTACCTCCATTTCTTCCCCATCTATTTGCCAGGAATTGAGAGGGCCAGATGCCATGATCTTGGTTTTCTTAATGTTTAGTTTCAACCCAACTTTTGCACTCTCCTTCTTCACTCGCAACAAGAGGCTCTTTACTTCTGTATAATTTATATACAAAAATAACTATGAAAAGTTATGGAACAAAGTGCAAAAAGAATTGGATAGTTGGAAAAAATTACAATTGTCATTATTGGGAAGAATTGCAGCAGTGAAAATGAATGTTCTGCCAAAATTTCTATTTTTGTTTCAAATGATACCCATTCTTAAAAAGGATTCAAACTTGGAGGAATGGCAGAAGGGTATTAATAAATTTGTTTGGGAAGGGAAAAGGCCACGGGTTAAATTTAAAATTATGCAGGACACGCGTGAAAGAGGTGGTCTAAAAATGCCCAATCTTAAATTATATTATGAAGCTGCTGCATTATCAGCCATAAGTGATTGGATTAATTTAACACAAGGGAGATTATTAAATCTTGAAGGTCATGATTTGCTATTTGGCTGGCATGCATATTTATTGTATGACAAGAAGGTAGATAATGTGTTTAAAATGCATATTTTGAGACATGCTTTGTTGCGAGTTTGGAAAAAGCATAGACATAAGTTAAACTACAAGATACCTTTGTGGGCAATACCGAAACACGCAATAGAGAATATAAATGTTGGATTCAAACATGATGTGACTACATATAAGGAAATCTTGAGTTTGGAGAGGAATATATGGTATTTGAAGCCATATAATTTTTTACGAGGAAAAAAGATTGTTCAAACTTGGTTTCAGTATGGGCAATTACAAGCCAGGTGGAAAGAAGATCAGAAAATTGGTTTTCTAATGGATGATGACAATTTGGTAAAGCAAATTAGAAATCAGGGCCCAGCACATATCAAACGGATATATCTTGCATTGATAGAAATTGACTCAGAAACAGAAATTGTTAAGGACTGTATGATAAAATGGGCACAGAATATTCAGGAAGTTATCACAATGGACACTTGGGAAAAGATCTGGGTGAGAAATGTAAAATTTACGCAAGCTCAAAACTTAAGAGAGAACTTTTATAAAATATTTTACAGGTGGCATTTAGATCCTAAAAAGTTAGCAAGTATGTATCCGAATTATCAGCCTAAATGTTGGAGATGTGGAGGCGAAGACGCAACGTATTTTCATATATGGTGGACTTGTAAAAAGATTAAAGCATTTTGGATTAAAATTTGGTGGAATATGCAGAAGATATTCAAGAAAAGGATAAAGTTTTGTCCGCAATTGTTTTTACTGGGCATTATTACTGATACTACTGCTGTGGACATTAAGTTGATGCTGAACTTAATTACAGCAGCGAGACTTTTAATAGGGCAATACTGGAAGAAGGAAGAACTGCTGACTATAGAGGAATGGACCTTAAAAGTTTCCTACCTGGCGGAAATGGCGAAGATTTCAGCATATTTGAAAGACCATTCGCAACAACGATATATTGTGGAGTGGAAAAAATGGATTGATTACATCCAGAATAAATATGGGACTAAAAAGTTTCATTTAGCATTTGAATAAGTATATTGCTTGTAGTCAATTTATAAGAGCTAAAGCGCGGTAGACTTAATAGTTTATTGTTATTAGCATATGGTAGTTTATGATTGTTTTTTTACTTTTATACCTTGTATTCAGCTCTGGGAAGTCGGGGAGGGGGGAGGGGGGAAGGGGAGGGTGAGAGGGTGGGATAGGGTTGGGAAGGGAGGGAGAGGGTGGGGGATGGGATGTTAAAGATAAAATGTATTGAAAAACTTTTCAATTAAAAAAAAAAAGAGGCTCTTTAGTTCTTCTTCACTTTCTGCCATTAGAGTGGTATCATCTGCATATCTTAGGTTGTTGATGTTTCTTCCGGCAATCTTAATTCCAACTTTTGATTCATCTAGCCCTGCCTTTCTCATGATTTGCTCTGCATATAAGTTAAATAGGCAAGGCGACAGTATACAGCCTTGCCGGACTCCTTTCCCAATTTTGAACCAATCGGTGGTTCCGTGTCCAGTTCTCACTGTTGCTTCTTGGCCCGCATATAGATTTCTCAAGAGACAAATAAGATGGTCTGGTATGCCCATCTCTTTAAGGACTTGCCACAGTTTGTTATGATCCACACAATCAAAGGCTTTAGCATAGTCAATGAAGCAGAAGTAGATGTTTTTCTGAACTCTCTAGCTTTCTCCATGATCCAGCGTATGTTAGCAATTTGATCTCTAGTTCCTCTGCCTCTTCAAAATCCTGCCTGTACTTCTGGTAGTTCTCAATCCACATACTGCTGGAGTCTAGCTTGTAGAATTTTAAGCATAACTTTACTAACATGAGAAATGAGTGCAATGGTGCGATAGTTTGAACATTCTTTGGCATTGCCTTTCTTTGGAATTGGAATGTAAACTGATCTTTTCCAATCCTGTGGTCACTGTTGAGTTTTCCAAATTTGCTGACAAATTGAGTGTAGCACTTTTACTGCATCGTCTTTTAAGATTCTGAATAGCTCAGCTGGAATACTGTCACCTCCACTAGCTTTGTTGTTGCTCAGCTTTTCTAAGGCCCACTTCACTTCACATTCTAGGATGTCTGGCTCTAGGTCAGTGACCACCTCATTGTAGTTATCAGGGACGTTAAGCTCATTCTTGTATAGTTCTTCTGTGTAATTTTGCCACCTCTTCTTTGGGAAATAGTTAGCTTTTTTTTTACACTTGGAATAGTTGTCCTTAGTTCAGCTATGTATAGCTGAATAGTTCAGCTATATATTCCCAAATAGTGGAGTTGGAGAATTGCCACCTAGAACATTCAATTAGGTGTTTCCCTGCTTCCTAGCTTGTGTTGGGAGGGAGGGGGATGCTTTGCTTTGTTATCAAGCAATGCTTTCTTTCATGACCTTGGTGGTCTGCTCCCATTTCTTTTCCATCATGAACATTTCTCATTAGAAGCTTAATACTAATACCTTATATATTCAGAAAGGACAATGGTGATGTTTAGAATAAAGTACAAAGGCAAAATTAAAGTAAAATTAACTGAAGCAGGAAACACAAATATGAAAGTGCCTGAACAGGCCTCTATAAATTCCCTGATAATCTTTTGCATTAGGGCCAGTATGATCTAACATAGAATGCCAGTAGACTCACAGCTATTTTGGAAGGAGAAGGGAGAAATTTCTGTCTGTAGTTTGGAGAAGTAGATGATGGAGAAAAACTGATAAACATGGCATTTTAATTATTTCTTACAACTTTGTATGTTGAGGTGACTTTTTCCCAGGTTAGTTTTAATATCAATTAAGTGTCTAAGATATTGGAAAAAAATCTCAGAATTTAAAAAACACTAATTACCAATTTGTAAGTACTTCAAGCAAAAGTATCAAAATACAAAGTATGTTCTCCCCCATCATTTCTCTTACTCATGCCACATGGATACCTCTGCAATCTTGTTTTGTAAAATTGCTGATCTAAAAGAAAGGAGAGTTCAGAAATGATAAATGAAATGGTATATGGCTTTTTATTTAATTTTAATATCTCTAGGTATAAATAATTCAGTTCTTTCACTCCCAAGTTGTTTAGTTTTCATATCCAACAAAGGAGCAAGTCATCTTTATCCCTTCATTGTTATACAAACATTGTGAAGTACATACTTGCAGTTTCCATTAGTGAACTGCTAAATGCAATATTAGTAAATACTAGCAATGTGATTCATCAATTTTCTTCAGATTTCTGACTTCAGCATGGTTTGCAGAATTCTACATAAGTTGTCCATTTTCTTCTTTTACTTTCATGTCAGGGAATAGTTCCTGAAGTCATTCAACTTGAATGTATCATTTTTGATGATACATTTGATATCATTTTTATATCAACAGATAATAAACCATAACCTATGTAAAATTATAGGACTGGGATATTTGAGGGAACACCTGCTGCCGGCATCAAGTTCCCTTCGTCCAGTTTGCTCCCACAGGGAGGGTCTTCTCAGGGTGCCGCTGGTAAAAGATTGCCGGCGGATAACACCCAAGGGGAGGGCCTTCTCAGTGGGTGCGCCTGCCCTCTGGAACCAGCTGCCCTTGGAGCTTAGGACTGCCCCCGACCTTCGTTCATTTCGCCGGAACCTGAAGACCTGGCTCTTCGAGCTCTCTGGCCCAGGCTGAGAATTTTAATTTTAATTGGGGCTTTTACTTTTGTTCAGGGATTGATTTAATCTTTTTTTAAATTGTTTTTAACTTTTGTATTCCTTGTTTTAAATACCCTGTAAACTGCCCTGAGTCCTTCGGGAAAGGGCGGTATATAAATCCAATAAAATAAAATAAATAAAATAAATTTGAAAAATCTTTCTTGCAGCAAAGTGAGTAACAATGGTGACCACTGACAATGGACATGAAAAGTAACAGAAGCAGTTAAAATAACAAGAGCAAGAATATAATGAGCCATTAAAATTTTTTTGAAAGTAGAATAATTCTCAACATAAGGGATGAAAAAGAACACAAAAAAGATGATTTCCTTCGAACAGTGTGAAAAAAATATACAACACTTCATCAGTGTGTGTAATTATGCAAAACAAAAGCATGAAAAGGGGTGCTTCATAAAATCAGGAAAGATAAGAATGAAAAAAGTGGTGCAAAATAAATAAATAAATAAAATAAAAATAAAATACAATAAAATAGGTGATAGCAAATGTACAGACCAAATTGCTAGTTGTCAGCAGGTTATTAAGAAATACATGAATGTGCAACATAAAGATTATTGCATATTTGTTGATTTAAAGAAAGTGAATGATAAATTAGGTCTGAATCATGAAATTTTTATGTGAATATGTAGGTTGTTGCCGAATTTATTAGGAGTGGATATCCAATGGAAATAATTCATTCATGAGAGTAATGCTTGTCTGTATGATAGCCAGAACAGAAAACCAGAGAGAAAAATAAGGCAAGTGAAATTGAGCTGTGTATGAAAGACAACATTGTTTTTTGTGTTTTTCTATGCGTTTGAACAATACATAAATAAATAAATAAAGAGTACCTAAATGTCAGTACTACTAGGCTGACAACAGGACCCTATTCTTATCTGAATTATGATATCTATCTATGGGAAATTCTGTAGTCCAAAGACCAACTAAATCAATCAGACTTCAAAAGGCAGATCTGTTAAGTTAATTTAGAACCAACTGAGAAAAATAAGAATCAAAGATACTTTGGAAATGAAATATTTTTATAAGTTTTTCACAACTAATAAGACAACTAAGTAGATTAATTCTAATCTTTTTCAGGTAGGAATTTCACTGCAAAAATTATTTTTTTAAAAAAATACTGGTTTTGCAATATGAAAAGACAATTACTACAAATAATTGTAGGGCACTTAGTCTGATCACATAATCATGCAACAAATAGTTGATATTTTTCACAATTTTCATTATTCTATCAAATGTTTTATGTACATGCAATCATTATCTTTAGATTTGTTGAATTCCAGCTACCTTTATGAATGATCATTGTGAATGATTGTCATAGATGATGATGATGATGATGTCAGACTCAAGCAACCAGATCCAAATGGGAAGATTTCAAGCTGATAGTACAGGCATTTTTCCAGATTGCCTTCCCTTGGGAGGTTACAAGGAATTAGGGGCAGGAAAGGTCAGATCTAAGTCTTCTGCAGCTGCATAAGGACCTTCAAGGCTAACTCCCCACTTGACCTCTCCTCCTAGCCTGCCACAGAACCAGAGGGAGAAGTCAGTCAGGGAATTAGTTTGGAAACATTACATGAGCATGGCCTGTGTGAAAACTGCCACAAACACTGCACTGCCACAAACTACCAAAACCTGTGAAATAGGCATGACATGAGCAATAAAAAGGCAATAATTGAACTCTTCACATGTAGTTCTGGTTTTTCATGCTGCATTACTGAGCAATAAAATCACGTATTAATATTGATTCAGGATAAATCAATCATACTTCTGCATGTAACATACTTCTGTATGTTAATTTGTAGGGACATTTCTTGTGAGTAGACTGGTTAATTGTATATGAAATATACCAGTGGTGTTTTTACTGTATGTCCAATAAATGTATACATGGAAATGAATACTGTTTGCTGTGTTTCACTGTAGGACTACAACAAAAGGTTTATTTTTATTTTTATTTATGAGAACATATAAAATGGTTTTCCGGAACAGTAGAAATTTTTCCTAAAATATTTACTCAAAATGTTCTGCATGAGATATTTGGCTGGTTGTAAAGTTCAAGCTAAATTATAATTTAAGAGCTATCATTTGTACAATGACTGACAACATTTATGAAGTTAAAAATTTTATGAAGAAAATAAAATACATGCTAGGTATAGGAATACAAACCAACTTATTCATGAATTTTAAGAAAAAGATAAATTTTATGGATTTGGTGGCATGTAAAATGCTACTAAATGTAATCTTTTTAATTAAAAATTCGCAAACACGTTTTTAATAAATAAGTTTAAAAAGATATTTCAAAAAATCAGGTAATAAATGGAATCTTTCATTTTAAAACATTTGAGGTCATGAAGGATGAAGAAAATTAAAAATAAAAGCAATTAACTGATTTGGTTTGAAACTGATAGTGATATTTCTAAAAATATGAAACTGAAATTGCCAAAATTCAGGTGACTGAATTTATCTGATTGGTTGATTATCAGCAAACCAACCAATCAAACAAAAATCCAGAAACTGTAATTCTTTGAATCCCTCAAGTTGACATCTATATTTCTGCAGCCCAGTTCTAGCAGCGCTAGTAAAGCATTTCAGTTAAAAGAAACTGAAATCAACTAGAAGTTGAATCTTCAAACATATTCTATCAGAACTGACTAGTGAGCAACCTTAGCACATTTTTGTCCTCTGTTTTGTCATACTCTTTTCTAGCACCCCCTGCTAAATCAGTTGCTTTGTTCTGCCTAATGCACGGTACACTTTTTGCAAACAGTATCTCTTTATATATATATATATATATATATATATATATATATATATATATATATATATATATATATATATTAAGTGCACTTCTTTCAGAACCTGATGTTTAATGTTTGTTTAAATATACATTTTGTGTATTTTTGTAGTTCAGATCACATGACCAAATTTTGAAAGCTGAAGATTTTGTAGTTCACATTTGTTTCAAGTTCTACTATATACCGTATACTGCAGGCCCTCCAAAACCCATTTTTACTTCAGCATTATCATACATTGACATTTTCATCTATCCCTGCTTCAGGTTTAGAATTTTAAAACTATATTGAAATTACTAATATTCTTTATTTATCTTTACACAGCAGTGTAACTCAAAGTAGTAAAACATGATCAGAATAATTGAAATTTTATTTCAAATTAAATAATACCCTTTGCTGAGATTTCTGTTAATGAAAACAATGCAAAAATTGTTATAAAGAATTTTTCTCCTCAATAGTTTCAGTGATATATTGATACATATAACCTAATTTGGTTTTATACTCATAAATAATATTAAAAGAAATTTTCCAGTTTAGCTGAATTGTTTTTATTGCTTATGTTTTCTTTTTAGTAGGTCATCTGACACTGGATGTTTGACCCCTGCTACCATAATAGCTGCTAATGGAAGTTTCACTTCATGCAATGGAAAGATGGATTTTTGGCAGCTGTGTGAGATTATGAAGAGTAAGAACAGTCTTAGCTGAAATCATAAAAAAAAGAAGACATCTGTAGCTTTAGAGCTATTCATCTGGTTTTCATTAAACACCAAGCCTACATTTATTAAGAAGCATGCCAAGAAACTGAAACTGATAGGTCTTTGCTCTTGGAACATGGAGTCTAATATCAGACTGATAAATTCTGCCATTTAAAGAAATTTTGATACTTTTTGTATTCTATGCAGACTATTAATTGTCCACCAAGGGACACTGTTTTAATCCAAATTGAATTCATATATTCTTAAGGCAGCAGGACTGATCTGGTTTCCCGGTTCCTTCTCAGGACATGGGATGGGTTCTCTTTAAATGCAAAGGCAGATGTGCTGGATTCATGATTTTCTTTCATGTGGAAGTATCAGCATTTATGGTGAATGCACTTTTTTATGTCAAATTCCTACACAAGACTACATGACCAAGGAAACAAAATTTTTATGGAATCTTGTTAACCAGCTTAATGTTTTGTTCCACAGGAGAAGCAACCAGAAATATTATTGTGTTCCAGCTTTAATTTATTGTTGGAAATTTGAATAATACATTTAAAAAGTTAAATAATTTTCCTAATATGGCATTTGTCTTTAGTTAAATTGGTATATTACTTTCATTCAATTGTTTATAAGGTTTTATAATTTTCTAGGTTTTTTTTTTAATCCTGGGGGAATTTTATTACTTTTACTTCTATTTTTTCTAGGTGATTTACTATGGATTTCTTCTATTTATATGGTCACCCATGTTAAGACACTCTGGGCACCTCACAATTCCTCCTCCTCCTCTTCCCCCTCCTTTTCTTTGCAGCTTTTTTCTTACTGTACACTTTTTATATAATGGTAAAACTGTATATCTGTATAATTATATCTAAGTGTTTTTGAAATTTAATTTAGGGCAAAATTGTTTTAGTACTGGTAAAAATTATTTAGGATACAATAACTTAGAAACTGAATAAGAAAAAAATCCAGAAATAATAATAATAATAATAATAATAACAACAACAACAACAACAACAACAACAACAACAACAACAATAATAATAATAATAGGAAGAAGAAGAAGAAGAAGAAGAAGAAGAAGAAGAAGAAGAAGAAGA